>JAYMSW010001045.1:0-18192 GCA_036897725.1 Erodium texanum | reverse complement strand
GATTGAGCACGTACTTCCGTCAAATGAACCCTATTTTTGACACGGATAATGTAAACAACATTATCTACCATATAGATAGTTTTGATTTACTAATGTAAGTATGACGTTATACATACTTAAGAAATTATGTTTTTGTACACGACTACACATCAGTACTACTAGTAGTTCGTTATATCTGTTTGTTTCAATGTATTATGAAACGGTATCATATGAATGTGAAATTGTGATATGGTAATTTTTTATACTTGAATACACATTGTAAGTGGTCTTGATTTTCGAATCACATTAGAATGAGAGCAAAATCGAAGAACGAGTTTTTTTGGTCAGCCGTTCCACCATCTTGACCGAGGGTTTGCGCATTTCGTCGGCCAAGCTGGTCAATTTTCTTGGCCGACGTTTTGTGCGAAACGTCGGCCAAGGACAACAAGCCCGAAGACCACTTGGCCGAAGGAACTTATTTAGTCGACCAAGGCCTTTAACTTAGGGTTTAGAACCGAGAACCCTTCCATTTCTCCCCTCCTCTTTCTCTCATACTCCTGACTTTCTCTACATTGAAACCCTTCGTTGCCCTCCCTCTAGATTCGGTCGTTCCCCTCCTAAAGCCCATGCCTCCCTCCGTTGATTAGGCGTCGCCTTTCAGCTACCTCCATGCCGTCCAAGATCCGTCCCCTTCCCGATTTTCCTCCGCCCGTGACTCCCTTCGGTTCAGTTAGGTTTTTAATTTGTTTATGTTAAGCGATTTAGGGGTTCAGTTTGTTCAATTAAATTAGAGTTTATGGATTTTTTTTCATTATTTTGATATAAGGGTTTAGTTTAGTTAGGGTTTCTTCATTCTAAATTGAACAAAGGGTCAAAAGTTGAACTAGGAGCTTTTGGGTTAATTGAAATTATGGGTAGGAAACTTTAAAATTGAATTAGTTTTCATTGAAACTA
This sequence comes from Erodium texanum, assembly GCA_036897725.1. Classification (NCBI taxonomy): domain Eukaryota; kingdom Viridiplantae; phylum Streptophyta; class Magnoliopsida; order Geraniales; family Geraniaceae; genus Erodium; species Erodium texanum. Next base: position 17,259 of record JAYMSW010001045.1, on the reverse strand, counting down.
GGGTTTTGGGGTTTATGTTCAATTACAAATTAGGGTTAGGAAAATCTGCTTTGTTAATTATAATTTGAATTAGGGTTATAAATTAATTACATTAGTTTGAAATTTAGGGTTTGTTAATTATAAATTGAATTAGGGTTAAGAAACTAAAAATAATTTCATTAGCTTGAAATTTAGGGTTTATGAACACTAAATTTAATTTAGTGTTAGCAAATTGAATTAGATATTTTAATGTTCATTGAAATTATGGTTTAGAGTTTAGGTTTAATTAATTTAATTTCAATGACGAAACTAAGATTAATTTCATTAGTTCGAAATTTAGGGTTGGTTAATTCTTAACTAAATTTAGAGTTAGTGAACTAAATTATAGGTTTTAAGGGTAAATGAAATTATGGTTTGGGACTCTAAAACTAAAGTACGGGTTTTAGGGATTTTAGGTTCGTTGAAATTATGGTTTGGAGTTTAGGTTTAATTACTTTAATTTCAATTAGGAAACTGAGATTAATTTCATTAGTTTGAAATTTTTGTGCTTTTGGAACTAATAGGTAACACTTTTTGTGTGTGTTTATTTTAATGATCTACAGCATGCTTTGGTTTTTTTTGTGGAACTAATAAGTAAATACTTTCCAAACAGTAGTGCTTGAATTCTCAACTTATTTATCTCACTTTATGATTTCGTTGATTATAAGATTAGTGCAATTCAAATTGTGTTTATGACTAACTAGTACATCTAAAAACACTTCCAAATATAATTCAAATATTATAGATGGCGCAAACAAATTTTTGTGCTTTTGGAACTAATAGGTAACACTTTTTTTTGTTTGTTTATTTTAATGTTCTACAATATACTTATGTTGAAAAAATTCAGAAACTTTGTAACCAAACTTGAAATTAATAGTATTAATGCACATAATTTAATTTTATCTTCTTCCGTAGGCTTATAAAAGAAAGATCAATATGCACAATTCATATTTAATTCAATTTTTTTTTGCTTAGTTAACTATTTTGTATTATACGGATTCGGAGTCCTAAGGATCATATTAATGATTGTTATAATTGTTTTTTTTGTATTAGTTAACAATAGCTAAATTAAAATCTAGGAACAATATTATAATATATTAATCACTTTTTTCTATTAGATTTAAAATGATTTTTTGAAAGAAAAAAAAAACATATATATTTTTAAAATAAAAAATAGTTAATTGAAACAAAAAACAAAATTGAATTAAATATAACTTGCGCATAAATTGAATTATGTCATTTAAATTTGAACGACTGAGTAGATAATATTATCAACAATTCAAATATTGAAATCTAAGAATTAATGTCTTTTAAACTCAAAACTCATTAGATATATTTTAAATTTTATGGTGATACTTTCTACCGATACTTTGATAGAAGAAAACCTGCCTGTGAATTCATGTTTTGTTACAAATTCCTGCGTAACCTATGTTATGTTAAATACTCACGATTACATATAACCAAAATTCATAATATCATTAATTTATCACACTAATTATGTTGTTCCAAATTCTCAAATGACATATTAGGTTTGCAATTTCAACTACGGTACAAAGCGCTAGTTATATATATATATATATATAGACCCGCTATCTACAATAAACTTATGTTTCGTTATAAACTTATGAACCCATATATATTATTAGATTAATACATCCAACGACTTAGAATGCGGAGGAGGTTGTCATTAATGAATCTGTTTTAAATCTAGACCTTTGGATCAACTAATCCAATAGTCCAGATAGATTCACAAATTTATAACAGATATATAGGTTTACAATGAATTGTATATATATATAAAGGTGGGTTTTGTATAGTAATAGTATTAGTAGAAGCACCTCCATTCTATTCGTTTTTTTTTCTTTCTTCATAATACGAAGCTTCCTCCGACTGCTGGCATTGGATTGTAGACGAGGGTTGTAGGAAACTAGCGTAGGCAAAGAAGCAGGTGAACATCTGTGAAACATAGCGTTTTTGTCTGACCTGTGGTTGTAGGGACAAGCTTGAGGGAGGGACGAAGTGACACTGACTCGTAGCCTCTCAATTTTTTGTTTGTTTATTTAAGTATTGTATAGGGAGGAAGCATGTATCTGAGATTAACGTGCCGTGGTAGAGTAGAAGATGCCATGCCTTGTGGTCTGAGTTTCAATTCAAAGCTGTGTAAAGCCATGTCCCCTGGTCTGCTCCCACTCATCTCACCCCTTCTTTACATTTAAGTTTGTCTTGTGTTATTTTATTGAGCTCTTCAATTCCAAGCTAATGCTGGGTCTTTATTGTTTTAAATGTTAGTTTTGGATGATTTTTTTAAATTAAATTAAATTTTAATTTACATTGTATTTAAATACAAATGAAATTTATATTTTATATTAATATAAATTCAAGATCAATTCAAATCAAATCTATATATTTTTTTTAATAACAACTAAATTCTTATTACAGGACATATATCAAGACCATTACATTTGGACAATTATGGTTTTGGCGATTATCGAAATAATTAAAAATCGAAGTAACTTAAACATTAGCTGAGCTAGAGTCATACTTAGGGAATTGGCTCTGATCAGGTTCCGTAGCGTTTGGATGTCCACCTGATGTTCCATGAGCTCAGCCAGAGTCATGGTAGATGTATCTTTTGCTTTCAGCTCCCGATTATCGTCATGATATTGATAGAGCCTATTGCTCAGTGTCATCTCAACCACCTTCCAGAGATCCCTATTCTTGTCCTGTAGAAGTTGGACCCGTGCGGGATCAGGGCCTAAACTAGACGAGGCTTGTTTGTTGTTCCGTTTGACCGTCTTTAGGCCAATTGGCGTGACTCAGGGGTCGGCTCGAAGTCGTCATACTGTGTTGATCCAGTGCATGGAGAACATGAGTTTCGTGAACCAAATCCGTCCAATCTTGACCTCTTGTTCCCGTCTGTCCCGTAGGTAGACCTCCACTTGGGCTCGTTTAGGACAACATCGAACCAATGCCTAGCATTGAAGGTTTTGGGCATCTGAGTGGAAGCGTATGTCTGCAGTACTCGTTGGTAGATCATCTCATTCGAGGCATCGTTGATGTTAGCTGCCTTATGCTGGTTGAAAATTCCAATCACCTCCTCCATGCGGTTGTTTATCTTGAACCCTCAATTTTTCACGGTCTTGTGGGTCTTGATGCTCCTTGTCGGTGACTGAAAGGCCTTGTAGAACTCTTTCTTGACTGACCACTAAAAAAGATCAGTAGACTGGTCATTTTAATGAACTGGGTTCGTCGACTAGTGGAGCCAACAAGCTATCAAGCGCTCATCCTCGTCAACAGTCGACCTAACGATAGGGACGCCGGGTCTACCACCTTGTCAGACCTTGGTTGTTCCTTGTCCGATTGATGCTTCCGCCTCCAGTTGCACGCTTCCTCGGACAGATGAACGCTAGCAAGGTTGGAGGTCGGCCTCAGGATCGACTTCCTCCTCCTCCTCATCTTGACCAGGATAGGGCTCGGATAGTAGTCCCTATGGTTGTAACAGGAATATGCCTCCGGGGTGGACTCTTGGTTTTCCGGGACGACTTCATCGAGAAAGACTTCCCACGACAGATCAAACTGGGAGTTATTAGAGTCGGAATGACCACCGCGAGTGCAAAGCATGGTTGTAGGAAGAGAAATTTGGTGAGAATTTTAAGTAGAGAGAATTTTTTGGAGAGGATTTGTAGAGTAGGAATGGTGTGGGAGGAGTGTTGAGAGTGTGAGTATTTATAGGAAAAAATTAGGGTTTTTAATTAATTTTGAGAAATAAATTTCTAATAAAAATTATTTTTCTTACCGTTGCCAAAGAGCCGTTGTGCCTCCAACAGTCGAATTTTTGGACCCCCACCGCCACGTGTCAACGTCCGATTCGCGGAGAAGCCATTGGCAACCAGTAACTCGCCTTCGACATCGAAAGTCTTCCTCTAGTTGTTGATATCTGCCACTCAAAGCCCGCACTCCACGGTCCGTTTTCGTCGGTCTCCGGCCTCCAATAAGGCATCGACAACCCAGGATTGGCAACTCTACTGTGGACATCCTAAAAGATTATTAAAATTCGACTTGTGAATTTCATGTTTAAAAAACTCAATTATTGATTAATCGCGTTTGACAGTTCTGTTTTTAACTTACAGTTTTTTTACTCTCAATCATTACTTTGTCTCCAATGGTGAATTAGACTTTACACGAAGCTTTCCATCCAAATCTCGATTGTAGGCTAAATCTCAAATATTGATATCTTAATCAATCATTCATCATATTGGTATATAAAAAATATGTATTTGTACAACGACACATAGTTGTCGAAGGATTACGATACAGATGTAATTAGTAGACAAGTTAAAATTAAGTGGTTTGTTAGTTAATCAAGTAGGGCACTGGTGAGAGGATTAAAGCAGATCCTGTCTGTATATATTGGTTGCTAGATATGATGGTCTGCCCAATGTTCTTCGCAACATGCAATTCTATAATCTACAATGACTTGTAAATTTAAATGCATCGCTGGATTAGTTTGAACCGTCCAATTCTTTTATAAATTTTTATTCCTCAACCCTTGACAGTTGGTTTGATATTTTTAATTTGTTATATAATAACATACTAATTGTCACGTTGTCCCTTGCTTAAGGAGCATAAGTAATTCCAATTAGTAACTTCGTTAGAGAAAAGAGGTAACTATCACGTTGGTAACTATCCTAAGAATAAAGTATTTAGGCTAGTATCACCTGTGTCATTATCATATTTGGTCAAATGTATTGTTAGACGATCTTATTGACATACGATATTTAAACATTTTGTCACTATCAAATAAATAGACAGTATACCAATTGGCATATCCGAACTTTTCTATAAATGCAAAAAGAAGCATAATTTTTTTTATGAGATCTCATTTTACTTCAACTAAACAAATTGTATAACTCAATAGGAGATTATCAGTTTATAGACCCAATCTAGCATCATAATAAGAATAATTGTTTAATATAAATAACAATAGAGTAAAAAAAAATCTAAAAGACATGTGTTAAATTCAGAAGAATTATTTTTGTTAGAATGATTCAATTATTTGGATGAAAGTTATCATGGTGGAGATAGCCATTGGTCCTATTTTTAATGAATGAAGAGATATGTACAGAACTATTAATATAATAGTGTTGTATGGACCTGTTTTTTTTTTCTTTCCATTTCCAGCAATGAGCATGCAAAACAAGATCCCGATGCTTTAGCTATATTAATATATGATCATCCAAAGCATCTTTTGCTTTGACGGTCCAATAATAGATAGTTTAAGAAACAAAAAAATAGAGGTTTAGAAGATTCAGTAAAATCTGAGAGATTCTTGATGCTTTATTGAAGCCAGGTCAGTTTTGGGTATTGGCATCATGATCCGAGTCATCATAATCATTAATGAAATACGGTAGTGAGGCCAGGGGGGAAGAACACTGTACACAATGTATGTTTAACGTGTGCACAACTCTAGCTACCGTGTCGCCCACGAGGGTTGTTTCACTACCGATTCGTCAGTGCCCAATCTGGATTTTGTCTTCCTTCGGTGTACGTATACATTCCTTCTTACCATATTACTCCATACGAAAAAAAACGCATCCTTAATAATGATGTTAACTTTTTTAGAACTCAATAAAAATTCAATATTTCGAATTTGATCCAAATAGATGAAGTGTGCCCTGTATCGAAAGCATTTGGAGATATTAGACGGTTAATAATCACATTGAGGTCTTCACCCATTAGTTTGGACTTTTAGTTAAGTTGATTCTCTATTATGGTATCAGAGTCTGGTTTATTCATATCTACCACTCCCCGATGTCATTCTAATTCGGGCCATTGTCCCATATACCACGTGACAAGTCTAATGTGGGGGGTTGTCAGAATCCCACGTCGAATAGATGTCAATCACAACAACTTATATAACAAGACTAGGCCTTCACCTCTCAATTCGAGCTTGTAGGTGGGTCGGGTCTTAATATGGTATTGTCTTGTTTAAGTTGTCATGCAAAAAAGGCATTTTCACATCAAGCTGATGAATAGGCCAAGATCGGGAAATCACAATACCAAGTACTGTGCGAATAGTGGTTGGTATAACAACCGGACTGAATGTCTCATCACAACCAATACTCACTTGTTGAGAATGACCACCTAAGACAAGATTTATAACGCTCAAAAGAACCATTAGAGTGCCTTTTATGACGAAAAATCCATATAGATCTTATAATATTATGTGTGAAGGATGAGGAACTAGTTCCCAGGTCATATTTTCAATCAAAGTATTAAACTTTTCAGTCATAGCCAGTTCTCAATTAGGATCAAGAAAAGCATCTTTAGGGTTTATATGGATGGGGGACGGGTCAAGTGTAGAACTAAGATTAAGAAGAACTTTTGGCTTAGTAATACATGCTCGAGAACGAGTCAACATGGGATGTTTGGAAGGTGGTGGAGGAATATTAGCAACTGAAGTTGATGATGGTCTCGGGGAGTGATGAGCGCTTGGCTGAGAAATGTTGAGCTCAGGCGGGCTCGGACTGAGCTGAAGCCGTTTAGCTCGGACTGGACTAATGCGTGTTGGGCAGGGAAGAAACCTGTGAGCTGGACTAGGAAAGGTTGGACTGGCATGGGCTTGGGCCAGATTGCTACGGGCTTGATCGTGATTGACACGAGCTCGGTGAAGATGTGCTCGGTGAAGATGGGCTTGGTGGAGTTGGGCTCGGGGAAGATTGATCAAAGGTGTTTTACGGATACATCAATAAAGGAGAAAATGAATCCTCCAAAAAATCGCAAGTACCTCTAGGTTGAAGAGATATAGTAGAAAATAGAAATGATGTTTCATCAAAGATAACATGTCTTGCGATAAAAAAAAATTACTCCTGGAAATATCAAAACATTTATAACCCTGATGGTTAGAAGGGAAACCCGAAAAAAAAGACACAAGGTTTAGAATGAGACTACAATTTGTGAATAGAAGTAGACAGAATACAAGGATATCATAAACAACTAAAAACACGAATATGAGAATAAGACGAAGTACGATGAAATAGAACTTGAGTGTGAGAATTAAAATTAATGAGCTTACTCGGTAGTATGTTAAGCAAGTAAGTAGACATGGAGAGCGCATGATGCCAAAATGATACCGGAAGATAAGCATGAAGAAGCGGAGTATGAACCATGTTATTTATGGTCCTTATTTTACGTTTAACGCATCTGTTTTGAGAAGAAGTATTTGGACATAAGAAACAAAGCATTATGCCCTGAGATGAAAACAATTTGTGGAAAGAGGAATTGTCGAACTCCTTTCCATTATCGCACTGGAAACTTTTTATATGTAGCCCGAACTGAGTACGAACGAAGAAACAGAGAAAGCCTATGATTTTACCCCAAAGGAAATGTCCACAGAAGTTAGTGTAATCATCCAATAAAATCAAATAATAACGATGAATAGAAGAACTAGGGACAAGTGATGTCCATAAATCTGCATGAATAATATCAAAATGAAAGTAAGTTTCAGTAAACGATGTAGTAAAACGTAACTTAACATGTTTACCAAAAATACAAGATTGGCAAACTCGAGACATAGAATCTGAACTACAAGAAATTAAACTCTTATTAAGAAGAGAAGAGAATACAGAGATGCCGGGATGACCCAGACGAGAGTTCCATAATCTCGGAACTGGCCAACAAAAGCTGAAGCTGAAGCAGACAACCCATGTAATGTTGATGGCGTTACAAGGTACAAATCACCTGAACTATCACATTTCAGAATAACAACTCCCGTCCGTAAGTCCTTCATAGAGAAACCAAAATGATCAAATTTAATCGTAGCATTGTTATCAGTGACAAAACGGTGTGCAAAAATAATATTTTTAATAAGGTGAGGAGCATGGATAACATTGCAAAAGAAAAGTATAGGGTGTGTATGTAAAGATGTATGACCATAACTGGAGATGAGAATATGATTACCATCACCAACTATAACATGACATGAAATATCTAAATGAAAATAAGAGTTTAGACTACTTGAGTTGGAATTTAAGTCATGTGAGGACTAACACCTGAATCCATATACCAAGATTGATCGAGTAGATTAAATGTCATGGTATGCATGGCACTGTTGAGGTCTGTTCACGCGGGTCTTGAAAATATAATATTGTCCACATGAGCATGATGGGTTAGGCGGGGCTGAGAAACCCAAATTTCCCAGGCTGTATAGACTTGCCTTTGTTGAGCTTGGTTGACATAGTGGTCCACGGGTTGAGACCTGCAATCGGGAATGGGCAGGGTGTTGAGGCCCATTGAGGTTGTTGGGAGGCCCACGAGGGCTGTTGCATCCAAGACCTAGGGCGCCGAAAATGCTGGGCCCAGGCAGGTTCGGAAGATATATGACCCCAAGGCTATTGGGCTTGGAAATCAGCCCGGGAGGTATGACCAGAATTCGGCCGAGAAGACCTTTCCCAAGGTTTGCGTTGTTGTCTGTCATTCCAACCACGAGAAGGTCGTGTGTTACGGTCCCCATTGACAGATGGTGATCCTGGATCAGAAGAAGCAAATGATTGAGTAAGGAGAGTGGAACCAGGAGAAAGAGAACATGAGGTAGCTTGTTTCTATTTCCTAGTTTCCTCTAAAATAAGTCGGAATCGGGCATCATAGAATGAGAGAAACATGTCACTCAACTGAAGGATATATAATAGTCATGCCATCATATGGATCAGATAACTCGAAAACTAACTGCAAAACCAGTAGGTCAGATGAAACAAGAGAACCAACATTTGATAATTGATTGACAATAGATCTCACCTCTTGACAATAAGCCAAAACATTAGGAAATGCATCCAATTGAGTATTATAAAACTGATTCTCAAGAGACACAACTCGAGAATACTTATTATCTTGAAAAATCTTGCGAAGTGTAGTTCAAGCACGGGCTGCTGTTGAACCAGGTTCGATAGGTTTCCAATAAATCATTAGAGATGGTCCCATAAATCTATTGGAGTATAGTGGCATCAAGTCGATCCCACAATTCAAAATCAAAAAGAGATGATAAAACCTGGGTAGTAGATGGTGTTGAGGTCGGAGTGGACGTCAGCATAGCTAGAGTAGTCAAGATTGTAGTGGCTTCGGTATCATTAGTAACTGTGGCCTTAATGGAGACCTGATTGGTAGACTCTCCTCTTGATTCCAGAGAGGGAACAACAATCAGTTTGTGATGAGGCAAAATGTGATGAAGAACTCGATGAACTCAATAGTGGATCTGAAACAACTCAGACCAAGACAAATATTGTCATTTGTTCATCTCCAACGTGATGGGAATGGTGGTATGAATATTGGAAACGGTAAGGGTACTATAAAATTTTGTGGAATCACTCATAATGAGAAACACACATAAAACAAAAGAGAATAGGGGTAGAAAACGGTTTATAGGTTATAGTAGACGATGAAAACGCAAAACAAAATTGGATAAAAGGAAAGAAGAGGTCTAATGTTTCAATGAAACTACAGCTCTGATATCATGAAAGTATGTGGAGAAATTAGTTGCTTGATAAACATATTGAAGCCTCTCCACCCATCAGTTTAAGCTGATAGTTGAAGGCTTAATTATAATTTTATATTCTAACACGCGCTCTCACAGACAAGCCTGTTAACGGGATTGGACGTGAAATGTAGAAAGAGAGATAAATTCATTGAGGAGAGAGATAAGGGTGTGGAGAGAAGAGATAATATAAAGACCACTAAGGTAAATTAGATAAATAATAGATATTTTAAGGATAGTGGAATTCGAACCAATGGCCGTGATATTATTCAATGATCGTTCATTATATTAAAATTATACTTTTGTAATCAGTACATAGGTGAAATTAATAAACATTAAAACCACAACTAATATATTAAATACACTTTAAAATAATTTAAGACATAATTATATTAAATACTGCTATTGACAAATGAACTCTAGTCTTGCTATTATTGATACTTACTCTGACCTCATTCGGCCTAAGTTCAATGTTTAACCAATTAGCCCAAAAAAAAAAAACTGTTCAATTTCATATAAAATACAAAAAAGTCCTATGAACCTGTTTGTGAAGAGGTGTAATTTCGTTTATAAACTTGTCGAATTAATATCAAATACTGGACACCTATTCTGTGGCCCAATATCTATTTTAGGGCCATCGTTATCTACATAGGCCAACATTGAACATTGGGCCTGGCCGGTTCTTCCACAAAACCAGACGGACTTGTGTAAAATCTCTCCAAACTTCCGTTTGGTTTTCCTTCGGCAGCCATTTTTTTTCTTGTTTCCGAAAATGAAACATTCAACTCCGTAAGCCAAGTGATCGTTTTCACCGGAGATTTTCCTTCATATTTGCAGATTATTGGTTGGGTCTATGATTCTACCAAGTTGAATCGGAGGAAAGGAAATTGACATCGTAGGTGATTGCGATTGTAATGAACAGATAGTTGTATTGTTTTTTGTTCATGTACTGTTTCTTCGATAGGTTAGATGATCAATCCTTGGAGAAGGCAACGATCAATTGGATCCTGTTGCTTTGCAGTTTTCGATGCCATTGATTTTCAGTTGATGATTGTCTTCAAGTGGCTAAGGATTCTGTGTTGAGTGTCCTAAGAAGCTTGATTGGATGTTTTCATAATTGATAGTTTTATGCTTGCTTGTGTGCTCATTTTGTGTTTCACTTGATTCAATTGCAGGATATTTGGTGCCCCATTTGCATCTGAAGCTCTAAGAAAAGGCATAAATGTTTGAGGGTTCCATGGATTTTTACTTTGCACCAACATATTTGCAAGAAGGTTTTCTTCCAGATGCATCTATTAATTGGATGGTTATAGGTACTTGCCTAAAAATCTGTTCATTTTTTTCCTGCTGTGATGGTTCATTTGAGTTATATATACTGCAAAAAAAGGAATATTTGATTTGATCTCTGTGAACGATTTGACAAATAAGCTAATTGCTTAAGCTTACATGTTTTCTGAAGTTAACATTAATGGATTTGGTTTGTTGTTTCATCATTAGCCAGCTGAATTTGTGTTTGCCAAAAATTTCATTTTCTTCGTCTGTAAAATTTCAAGAGTCCAAAAATATAGCTAATACTTTTCTGGATCATTTTTAATTAATTTCTAGGATATTTTGTCCTTGGATTTTACAGCAATAACAGGTTATCATGTGTCTGAAAGGTAGATAAATTGGCTGAAGAATGTAATATTAATCAGTACTCTCTACGTGGTTGTTGAGTGAACTTTTAAGAAATTAGTATAAATCAATTAAGATAGTTGGCCACTGTCAGTTGCTCAATGGATGTTTAGTAACTAATTTTTGTGATTATGATGTCAAGTAGGCAACAATTTGAACGGTGTGCAACCTCTAAGAACTGAATTTTGCAGTGAAGTGCTTACATAAGTATTCCTGGTAAAGTTGTAGGGGAAAAATAAACCCATCAACCTGTGAGGATTCGTTCGTTAACACCTCTTGGCAAAGTTAAAACAAAAGATTTATATTTAGCTGTCTTTATCTATTTTGGAAATCTATATAGATAATGCATTTTAAGTGTTGCTAGTCATAAGAGAGATGGAGTAGCAATGAATTTGTTACAGCTTGTGGGCAATGATTCTATATGGAAATTATATCTGGTTTTTTTTTTTTTTATCAGCAAATATTTTTTTATTAATTACCATCTTTCAAAGGTAGAAAGAGTAGCATCCAGTAGGTACAAATGTTATAAAAACATCTACCTACCAGCGATATCTCATAGAGCTTATCTCTAACCTTAAACCAAACCCAACTACGGGCCTAAGCCCAAACCAAAACATACGCCAATGTTTCACCAACACCTCACCAAAAACAAAACGCACCCTAATACTCATATATGCTGCTTAAACCGCTTTTTAACCTTCTTCTTCCTCTTTTTCCACAGAGACACAACATCTGACGGGGATTTCAAGTCTGCAACTAATTCCAAAAACCTCATCTTTTTAGCCTCCAAGATACTTTTTCTTGACAAAGAAGGCCTTGAACTCCCTTTGTCTAAACCATAGGGCCCAAGCCCATCCTCATCAGCAGCCAAAGCAAGTCCAATTTCAAAAACTTCCTCCTTGGAAAACACAATATTGGGAACGTCAGGTTGTTTGTTATGTCGTAAGCTACTACAGCCTGGTGAGCCAAGTGGTTAAGTGCTTGGTTTCGTTACCCAAGGTCTTGAGTTTTTTGATAAAATGGTAGTCGTCGTTGCATCAATAACCTTATATTGTACACCAAGTAAAACATAAACCAGCTATTTCTAGTGGAACCAAACCTGTGTAAGTCCTTTCTCAATATTATGGCATGGGGCACATCGGGCATGAGGTGAGTGTGTCATGGCGGTTGTGGAAAACTGGAAACTATTCATAGCTAGACATACATATGATTTAGAACTTCTACAGTTTTACTGTGTTACTCTCAAATGTATAAATCAAATTATACAGAAAGTGAGATGCTTTTCTGGTGATTTGAGTTTGCATATCATAGTGTAAGTACTGTCAAAATAGAGTTTTCTGCAATTTAGTGAAATTTATAGTGAAGAAAATTTGCATGCCACACCAGTATACCTGTCAATGACAACTAAATACTACCTCAATGAAGTATAAACTTGACCAGTTTAAAGAAAGATACGAAAGGTTACTCTGTGTGCTTAGTGCTATATGTGCAATGGAGTAATTTCCATATATAATGTAGAAAATAAGATTGAATTATAGCTACTTGCCAAATCTGAGTATGCATAGTTACTGCATATTGATTATGTTATTCTCCTGGCATTTGTTTGGTGTGGTAGTACATGTAGATAATGTTCTCACAAGTACTCATCATTAGAGGACAATCAATAGTCTTATGATATTATTATCCCTCCTTGTTACTAGTCATATTGATCAGTTGCCGACTTGGAAGATATTGTGTGCTTATCTTATGGAGTATAATGTTGATAGCATGATCTTGCTTCCAACTAGTGTTCAGTACATGTCGAAGCATGTAAATCCCATGCCGATAAAATAGAGAAGAAAAGAGGTAATATAAAGGCTAGGGTTATATCCAACTAATAAAGTTGACCTTTTAGTTGTTGAAGCCCGATCTGATATAAGTGACATGTTTTAACTCAAATTTACATGGTATCCTAGCTATCCTGGTTCGACCTAGATGGTAGATGTTCATGTCTACGCGAGTTTGGGTCGTTTGTCACCTTGTGATCTCCGGTCCATATGCAAATATGCTCCTACTAGGACCCACGTGTAGAAATTCAGTCATTACCTATATAAGTGGCCCATATTGTATTAAGTAAAATCTACAATACATATTTGAAAATTTGGGGGTACTATTCATACATGCTGTAGCTATACTGAATTGGTCCTCTGTGAGAGCCTTGCTGTGATAGATAATTGCTGAAAAACTTGGTAGATTGTTGGCCCTTTAATATTGTTCCAACAACTCTTGTGAACTGTTGACACAGAATTATTATTGGAAAGCTTGTCCATGTGACGGTGATCAGACAAGGTTCATGTGAAATCACCCAAATTGGAGATACTTCATTGGATTCGACTGTATCACAAGATCTGTCTTCTTGAAGTTAATGAATCATATCCACAGTCTTATTGTATTATAAGTGAGCTTGGTGGGTAACTTTAGAAGTCTTCTCCTAGCTTTCTAAGATTCCGCATATCTTTTCTAAAATGTGATTTTAGCATATCTTACCTCCCATCCATAAACAAATTAGTCACTTTTGAACAACTGAAGATCATATACTTTGCCTTTAGACTTTTAACAAAAGAGATAAATAGAAGGCCACCAACAGTAACTTGTGTAAGTTATATCCATACCTTACCTCCCTTCAAATTTACCTATGAAAACTACTCTTTTATCTATTGTTTATCATCACTTTTAGATCTTACCTAACATTCTATACAGCATTGCAGGCGTAATGGCTAAATTAAAGCAAGGAAAGAAGAATTCCAGTGAACTGAGAAAGCGACAAAAAAGAAGTGGAAAAGACGGAGCCAACTCTACTTGCCAGCTTATGGAACTAAGAAAGTCGTTAAGTTGCCAAATACAGTCATGTCATGTCTACAAGCCATGATCTTCATGAGATGGATGAATCTCTGCTGTCCCCACACTCTGCTGCAGCATCCAAAAATCTGGTACCTATTGTTTTTGTGTGGGTCTTACATTATAACAACAATCCTTTTGGAAAGAGAATGGCAAAAAAGAAGAGAACATTTTTTTTGTGGGGAAAAACCTCTTTAAAACCAAACACAACATAAAGATATTTCAGATGTAGGGGTCACTTGAAACTTGATAATTTGCAAATCAATGGTTTCTTGTCACGTCTCTTTACTGGTGCTTTCATGTCTTGTTCTGAAGGATAGATAGATAGACAGAACTCTTCTCTCTCAAACACCTTTTATTTCTATAACATACTTTAGTGGCAATAGTCTAGCCAAATGTACACCTAAAGTATTTGAGCTCAACATTTTTCTTCTCTTAAATTAAACCAAGCACTCTGCTTTTGTAGATTTATTGCCACTCAAGTATGTTATAGAAAGAAAAAAAGAAAAGAGGGTTAAATCCACAAACATGAATGCTAGTTCCTGTTTGGGAAATGTCAACGAGGTTTGGTAAATAGCTTGATTGTAGTTATTCTAGGAATTCAAGGCTATTAGTTATTCATTAATTTGCTTAGTTAGCCATAATTCTGTATACCCACAGCTTTATATGATTGAGAAACTCTATCTTCTCTTGTGAATGTCAGATGCATCAACTTGATCCTAGGGAAAAGGTTGAGATAGGTACAGCAAACCATATGCTTCCAAAAGGCCATAGGGAAGAGGAAAAATACAAAGCCTGGATGAGGCCAGGCATTGAGTTTGAAGTAGAAGGAAAGTGGGGAGGGGTAAAATTTTATGAACGCAAACACAATAATTATATGTTGGAAGCAGAAGGAAGAAACTGGGGAAAAAGGGTTGGTTGAGTTGTGGGCATATATTTGAGTAGTAGTTTGATATTAGTAATAAGTATTATTAATATTATGGTTGTTGTTGTTGCTATTATTATTATTATAGTTTGGATGGATACAGGGCAGGTGATGCCTGATAATTGAACTGAGTTTGCTTTTCCTTTTCTTGTTGAAGATGTAGGAAGAACTGTGGACTTTATTTAGAAGTTGAGAGAGACAGAGAGATCTGATAAAGAGATTTGGTTGAGTTTGATTAGACAACTAATCCTACATGGAATCATATGGAGGTGTTTGTAAGGCCACAACCCAATCAGAGTAAAATGCCAAAACTTCTCTTCTTTCTTGTCAAACTTTGCTTTGTGGGGTTGGGTGCAAGGAGCCCCCTAACATGACATATATATAAACAGGCTCTTTCTTATAATATAAAGATTATGCTTATTTCATGGATTAACTTTTCCAGATTTGGTCATTGTTAAATACTCATACAGCATCATCATCATCATCATGCCATTGCCATAGTAGGGCTCCACATCAGCTTCCCCATTGTTTTGTCGGCCACCATTTGACCCTACCATTTACAGCAATTACCATTTATTGCATAATTAGTCTAACAAGTGGGCTAACCTTAAATATCCCATTTACATTTGAGCTTTATCTGTTTGGGAAGTGAATTATGTGTGTGCACTCACTGTTGAAGTAATTTGTTGGTTTATACTGAGGCTAATTTTGTTCATGCAGGCATAAATCAACTATACACGACTTGTCATTTGCGTATTATTGAAGTAACGCTGATGATGCGTGTGTGTATTATTTGGTTTGATTAATTCATGGCACTGTATAGAGATAATGATACATACATAACGTATTTCTTCAGACAAGCTATGTTAATGTTAGGATCATAGGATGTGATTACCTGTTCATGGGAGGAACAACAACATATGGAAGGAAGGAACTGATGAGATGACATGGGTAGCAACAAACGACCACTTGACTCTCACACGTCAACTTTTAGGCTCTGCACCAAAAAGAAACCAAATAGAGACATCTGAGAATTGATTTGCTCCTACCTATCTACTCACTAGCTACCATCAACCTGTTACACTTCACTTATTAGAATCTCCTGCCATTTAATATTGGTTTTATCTTTTTCCTGTGCTTAAGACGTGTCCCAGTCATTAGCCATAAATTATGGTAAATCCAATTATATTTTGTACTTGTTTATATATTCTTGGTCCATGTGTAAATCATGTCCGTAAAAATGAGTGTTGAAGTGTTTAGTTTCTTCAACCTCGGGTTTTATAGATTTGAAGCTTTTAAAAGCAGTGTTGTTGATTAAGAAACTGAATCGTAAGATATATATAGATTATGATCTAGGGTGATATATGCTATGAAGTTAGGAACATGCAAGTGTGAAGAAACCCCACAGGAAGGGAAGAGTGGAGGGAAATAGGGACAGTTACTCAAGTACAAAGTAGGTTTCAACGGTAGAGTCTGATCTACACATGACAAGCTCAGCCTGTCCCCCATTTATGCTTGCCCCATTTTAGATACCTCAGCTATTCATTTTGTGACCCTAAATGACATGACCATGCTTCTTATTATTTATCACAATTATTAGCAACTATTATTACCAGATGTATGTGTTGCTTGCTTGCAAATCAAGTATGAAAAAATGTGTCATTAGAATCCTAATTCTCTATAGCAGATACCATCTATAATCATTGTATAAGTTCTACTTAACTAACTTTGTTTTTATATGTAACTGCCCGAAACCCTGTACTACAAACCCACTATTGTTGCCGTCGAGGGAGGAGCCTCCGGGCTCTCTCTCTCCCCGTCTCCTTCCTCCACTCATCCTCCCTTCTTTGCTGTCAAGCCTTGCCGTCAGTCGTCTTTTTCGCGGCTCCGGTCTGTCTTGCCAGAGTGGATCTGGTTAGTTGAGACTCGGCCAAATCGGATCTGGGTAGTTGAGGGATGACCTTCCCCCTTTCTTCCTCTCTCGGATCTGCTCAAATCTGAGCCAATTCGTTGCTCTATTGCTTGTTTCGAGATGCCACCGTTGCCGTGTCCTTGGTCGTCCGGTCGTTGTTGCTGCCGCGTTGTCCTGTCCATACGTTGGAGATCTAGGGGTTGCGTCCCCCGTGAGAACGAGCGGCGTCCTCGTTGCAACCGTGCCGGACATGTGGTGCCGAGGCTCATCTACGCCTGGCTAGCCTGGTCCTGTCGGCCCACGATGGCCGCTGGCCCGTGGGAACCG
>JAYMSW010001044.1:0-18213 GCA_036897725.1 Erodium texanum | reverse complement strand
GCATATCCATTCCATATTATTTTTTCCATTAATCACATTAATTTCTCATTAGTCAAAATAGTAAGTGATAATTGTTAGTAGAACTCTCATTCAAAACTGTGTTATGAATCTTTACTAAACATAGTGTAGAGCCCTGTGTGTCCTCCAAGAAGCACTTGCTCTGATTGAACATCATAACGGAAACATAATCAAGCATCAACAGAGAAAAAAGAACTGACCAATATGCTCAGTGCTATTAGAAATGTTCATTGATTCTATCCTTATCCATAATTACCACTTCTGTGGTATAAGCCTCCTTGATTAAGACCTAAAGATCTTGTTATTATATTAAGTAACTTAGTCTTTCTTATATCTTGCAGTTGCAGTTGATAATAAATACTATATATAGGAACCAAATTAGACTTCTGTTTCTCAGCTAGTTACTAAACTCATGTATAAATACAATGTTAATTGATCAATACTATGTAACTCTTTATATTCACTTATCTTCATGGTATCAGAACCTAACGATCCTTCATTAGACCATATAGTTCTCATCGTTGCTCTGCTCATTCGTAAAACTATATCAGATTAGCTTCAATAAGATAATATGCAAACTATAGGACAATTTCACTAAATAAGCCAGCTTCTTGGTAAGCTCAAGTTGAGTTCACTCAAAAAAACTATATTTGAATGATGCTGCATTAGAATTAGATAGCTTCATTATGATCTGAGGTGTGAAATACCATTTTTATCCAAAGTTTCCACCTTGTTATGTCATTACAAACCTCAAGTATTGTTCTGGATATGTGGGTGCATTGATCTGATCTGACAATTACAGCCTTTGAGCTATTGATGCCAACAGTTTGTTGATTTCTAAATTATTTATCCAGGACTGTATTGAGTCACCTGCTTGAGTTCAGCTCTGTAGGCTAATCAAGTTCCTAACCCAGAACTGCATTTTACTTGGACTCATCATTTTGTTAATTAGCATATGCATCAATTTTATTGTGTTTACTAATTGAATCTTTTTTGTTACCATCAGATAGTATTGAAGTTATCGTGCTCGATCCAATCCACCATATAGTTTTTCTTTATACTTGATCCAAATGTAGTACATATCACTATATCAGACGAGGCATTCTCGCCTTTCATGGATCCACCATTATAGTTTTTTTCTCTATACTTGATCCAATGGCCCATCACGAAGATCATCGTGTCTTTTTTCAAAAAAAATAGTTCAACAGTTTTATTGAAGGAGCTTTTTGAACTGACTGTGCTGCAGTCAATGGACATGTATTATCAACCAAACCTTAGAATTGTGATTTTATCAAGTGTGTCCTGTCTTGTATACCAATTTTAGTTGCATACTCGTTTCGATACATTGATCTTTTACTTGAAACCATGACTTGATTCAAACTTGCCATTTATATTGAAATATTTATAGTGAATCAATGTATCATTCTTTGATTTTTGACAAAAATAAGAATGAGAAAGGGACATCAGTTATAAATGAAGGTATAATGGACAGAGTTGAGGATGAATGTACATTGTAACTTCTATTTATTGGAAAACTATATAAAACGTTGGCGAACTATCTTGTTTTTTTGAAAAATAACGGTGTTTTTAGGTCCTCAGCAAAAACTAATGGTGAACATATTTTCCGTCTACAAACTGACTAACACCGTTAGTTTTTTTTTTTTAATGAAATGGCCATTGTACCCCCACCCTCTGATCTAAGGGGTAGGGTTTTAGGGTTTGTTTCGGGGGATATGGTAGTTTTATGGTTCACATTTAGGGAGAGGGTAATGTAGAGTTTGTTATTTAAGGTTTGAATAGTTTAAGGTTTGCTTTCAGATAGGGGTATTTTTGGAATTTCAAAAAAAAATGTTTGAAAACTGTCAAATTTAACGGATCACAAACGGAAAAATTCTTCACGATATATTTTGCTGATCACCTAAAATAACCAATATTTTTTGCACATATACGTTTCAACACCGTTTAAAAATGAACTTAACCCTACATATTTCCGGTTACAAAGTATAGAAGTCCCTTGAAATTTTAGTAAAGTGGAATGTGGTCTTTTATTGTATTTGAAGATTTCGAAATAAACTGACTCACACGCTGTGGATACTCTAATTATCGATAATAAGCCGATCAAGTGGGTGTTGATGTGTTGCTTTCACAAACCTGGAGTTAAGAACCTTAGGAGACTATGATTTGAAGTGTAGAAGGTCTATGACATTATTGGATTAGGGTTCTTGAGGTGATATATATAGATAGACTTTATAAAACTGTATGCTTTTCCAAATGGGCAGTGTGAGGGTTGTGTCCCATCAGTTTTGCTTACTCTTTTATAGAGGTGTAGTGATGGTGACTATATATGTGGGAAGGTTTGGAGCATGCTTCAACTTACCATATATTTGCAATGCACATAGAAGCTACCTGGATATTAGGCTGACTGTTCATGTGGCTTCCTCAACAGCCCTCTGGGTTACCTTCCTCCAATGATTCTCACTACAATCAACCACCAAGATCCAGTTCAAATTATCCCTTTAGACCCTCATAACTATTATGTTTAACCCTTAAGATCAATTATAATAGGGAGGCGAGGTGAAGGAGGGATCATGTCATCTTCATCCATCTCGTCTCAATAATCTACTTCTCTTGGAAATTGTGTGTGTCAGACGATTTAAGGCTAATGACATTATTGTCGAGGTGTATCTCCATGGTTGAATCTTCGCGCCCGTGAGGAGTTCGTCTGCCAGACACAAGCAGAGAGTGACAGGTGGCAGGGACATGTTGTTTGGATAGATTTGCGCAATGAGATGCAGCTTCATGATACTATTTAGAGACGATTTTATATTAGATGTAGTCAGAGAAACCATAGTGGTTAAGTTAGACTACATGACCTCACCCTAGAATTATTTTTATCTTCATATTTGTGAATTATTTATACAGTTCATCACCAAATCGTTACACTACTCCACAATGAACTTACTACATCCACTCTGAAATCATCAATTAACATTACCGAAAAATTTTAAAAATCAAAAACTGAAGAGAACTATATGGAAAACACACGATTTTCATTCGAGGAAGCTGAATTCGAAATGAGAATTACATGAAGTAGATGAGCAAATACATTGGAAAATTATGTTCTTACCAACATTATTACATAAACTAAATTACGTCAGAAACGTGAAACTAAACGTTCTCGTTGAAAAATAAGTCCAACAACACATTGGATTTATTTTTTGTGCGTGTTCAATTCCACCTTGGACATACATGATGTGTTCCTATCTTCGAGTTCACAAACTCACTTGAAGTATGTCTCTCTCGCAATGATTCTATTCACCTCGCCCCGAATCAGTGTATTATGTAGTAAGATAATGATTTTGATGTATAATAAGTAAATTTAAAGATCGAATAATATGTTGTATAGACCAAATCACTTAACTTGATTCAATAACTATGATTACTCTAACAGAATCATTCACCCCGAGATGATATAGTAAACTTGTTTACAGTTTTGACATAAAAATTTACATGCCAACGGGGAGGTTGACTTTGTATTCATCAGAAACCGGAAGACTTAACACAGTAGTTTTTGAAGTTTGAGTTAATGGCATTGGGAGCATAGAGAGAAGAGAAAGAGCATCAAAACATTAAAGAACAAAACGGCACGTACCCGTCACGTTTTAGGACTCTCCTTGTTCCCAGGTTTTGTACCTTTCTTGCACTCCTCCCACTAACCCAAATATCACAGTAAATAATAAACTATTCTTTTTTTCCTATATATAATTTTATATTTTTGTACTATTGTAAAGAATGAAGAACAGTAGCGAGTAGCCCTAAGCTGCCTACTTTATTTACTCACAAATATTATTTATTATGACATTAAATTACTTCCTTTTTTATATTTGTAATAAAAAAATAATAAAGCTTCAAGTTACAATGAGGAGAGAGAAAGAGAGAATCACGTGAATGAAAAGAAAGGTTTTAGCCCCAGAAACCCAAAACGGTCCCGTGTTAGGGGCTTCTCTTTTACTACGCCCTCTGATTCTGATTTAAACCCTAATTAATTAGAGCTTAATACAAACTAAAACCATAGCCTATAAAAAAAGCTTTGTTTCTTGTTGTTGCAACACAACACACACACTACTTCACTAGGCACTGTTTGTTTCAAATATTCCCCATTTCCCAAAACTTGAAAAAGAATTCACACAACACAATGCCCCCAACACATTTCCCCAAACACACCCTTCCTTGAGAAGAGACATCTCTTTCCTCCTTTCCACATCCACATCAAAGCCCACCTTGAAAATTGGGTTCTTTTCTTCATTTCTTTACATTAAAACACTTAACCCCTCCATCAATCCCAATACTCACAATTTTATTAAATTCCAAAAAACAAAAATAAATAAATATGTAGTCCCAACCCCAACCCCACCATTCTTTGAAACAAAACCAGCCTCCTCCATCATTTCCCAATGCCCCCCATCCATACCCACCATCATTTTCAGTTACCCTTTTCTCTCTTTTTATTAAATAAATCAATCAAATGTCACATTACTTGATTTTACATCACTTGGCTTTGCTTTGCCATTTTCTCCAACCCTATCCAGCTATGTTTTAATAATGCATTTTTAAGATGCCCTCTGACATGGGGTTTTCATTTAAGTTTTATATTTGTCTATATTAATAATATTTTGTGAAAATACCGAAGTACTCAGTTTTTACTCTCCTTTGGTTAGTGTTAAGACCAATCTTTGACTTGTTAGTTTTCATAAAGAATAAGGTTAATAAATATGATTTACATGTCTAAAAGAGAAATAGACCCTCTTCTTCTGTTGTTAGTTGCCACAGTGACTTGGAGTTGAAAGCCTCCATCTTTTCATGTCTATTTGACACTGATAGTTGATGGTATATCACATTCAAACTGGCTTCTTCATCTTCATCTTCTGCTCTGCTCTCTCTCTTTTTCTTTACCCTCTACTGATCTCTAGTTCATATCTCTCCTTCTTCTTCTTCCTTTGCTCTCCAATATTATGGGGTCTCTGCCTCTTGAAGCTGAAACCGCAAAGAAGAGGGCAATGTGGCTCTACCCCAAAGTTCTTGGCTTCAACCCTTCGGAGAGATGGGGTCACTCTGCTTGCTACTCCCATGGCCTTGTCTATGTCTTTGGGGTATTTTCATCTTTCTTCTTGCTACTCATGGCGCATGCATGTATATGATGTTAATACAATTTCTGGGTTTTGAAGTATATATATATATTAGTATTGTTATCTTTGGTTAATGATGGATATGCTTTCTTCTCTGGTTCTTAGTTTTTGCTACTTTCTCTCTTTTCTGTTGCTGCTGTTGGTATCTTTGTGTTTTTGAGTTTTGGTTCCTTCAGATTAACACATGACACTCATGTGCTAGCCTTTCCTCTACCTTCCCCTCCTTTCTTCATATAGAAATCATTATTCTCACTTTCTAATCTCATTTTCTTTTATCACTACCCTTTTAGCCTTTTTTCTGTTTTTTTTTTCACACATTGCCTTGCTTTTGATTCTTCTACTATGAGATTGTCCTTGCACTCTAATTACAATTATGGATAAAAATGTGATTTGGAACCCATTTTGTTAAGTAGAATCAACATCATAGGATTGCTAATTTCTGTTTAATTACTTGAAATCATTTAGGGATGTTGTGGAGGCTTACATTTCACTGATGTTCTTGTGTTGAATCTTGACACAATGTCTTGGACAACTCTTTCAACAACCGGCAAAGGGCCAGGCCCCAGGGACAGCCACAGCTGTGTTCTCGTGGGGCAGAGGATGATAGTTTTCGGGGGGACGAATGGCTGCAAGAAGGTCAATGATCTTCATGTTCTGGATCTTGGATCCAAGGAATGGATCCAGCCCGAATGTGAAGGTGCTCCGCCTTCTCCTCGCGAGAGCCACACTGCTACGCTCGTTGGGGAAGAGAGATTGGTGATATTTGGTGGAAGTGGAGAAGGTGAAGCTAATTACTTGAATGATTTACATGTCTTGGACCTCAAGACCATGACGTGGAGCTCCCCGGAGGTTAAGGGCGATCTGCCCGTCCCTCGGGACAGCCATTGCAGCATTGCTGTTGGGAACAAGCTTGTTGTGTATGGTGGAGACTGTGGGGATCGGTATCATGGTGCTGTGGCTATGCTTGATATGGATACATTGACTTGGTCAAGGGTATGCACAATGCACAATGCACAAGTTGTTTAGATAGTTTCCTATTGTGGTTTGTTTGTTTAATAGCTTTTGTTTTGTTGATAGTTGGCTGTTCAAGGATCTTCGCCCGGTGTCAGAGCAGGCCATGCTGCTGTGAATATCGGGTCAAAGGCAAGTCACGCTTATTTATATGATTTAACTAGAAGAGCCTTTAGATTAGCAATTCTTGGTGGGTTGATCGATGTTATCGATGATGTGCAGATCTATGTGATTGGAGGAGTTGGGGACAAGCATTACTACAACGACGTTTGGGTTCTTGATGTGAGCACTTGTATGTGGATTCAGCTTGAGATCTGTGGGCATCAGCCACAGGGGAGGTTTTCTCATACCGCTATTGTCACTGACTCGGATATTGCCATCTATGGAGGGTAAGATCCAATTCACGTGTTTGTTTTAGGACAAGTACTTAGGTTTAGTCTCACCTTAAAACTGAGTTCTTGGTTTGTGTGTTTCTGCAGATGTGGGGAAGATGAGCGTCCTCTGAACGAGTTCTTGGTATTGCAGCTTGGAGCGGAGCATCCTAAGGGGCGCTACAACATTTCCATGTGTAAGATCTTTGGCAAGCATTGGAGCCAAGAAAAGAGGAGACTCCCGGAAGGAGCGGTAAATAAAACTACTTTCTTCGGAGCAAGAAAGGGAGCTCGTGAAGCTGAACCAGAACCAAAACAGTCTTCGAGATTGAGTTCAGGTTGGTTCGACATTGTGTTCTCTATTTAAGTTCATGTCTTAACAAGTTGATTTAGGGATTTGACTTTTTATAGATACTCCGCAACCAAAGAGGAGGAGAAGCAGCAACTTGAAGGCTTGGGAGGCTGAGCCCGAACAAGAAGAGCACTCTCTTTCCCTCTCACAACATTCATCTCCGTCACAATCTGATCAGGAGCAAGCCCCGGTCCAGAAACCGTCTGATTCCACCTCAGGCTTTCATTTGTTTAAGCAGTCGGGTCAGAGTGCTCCAAACAAGGTCCACGCTAACAATGTTGTAGCTCGGGGCCATGGATTTCATAGAGCTTCTTCACAAGATGTTCAGTACTTAGGAGAGCACCAGAGCCAACCAAAACGCGAACAATTTGTCCACGCAAGTAGAGTAGGAGCACAACATTACCTACCTGTGGAACACAAACCTTTGGAGGCACTTTCAGTTCATAACCTGGTACTTACTCAAATCATTCATGATGTTTTAATAATTGTTACATTTGTCAATAACTCTAGTTCATTGTTGGGTTCTTAGATTGGAGCAGAGGTTCGAGGTAAAGTAGATGGATCTTTTGACTCGGGGCTTCTAATGACAGCTTCTGTTAACGGGAAGATCTTCAGAGGAGTGTTATTTTCTCCTGTAAGTTTGTAATCTTTGTTATCTCTAATCCTGTTAGCTACATTTTCACCGTTTTTGACTCGAGGCTTGTATGTTCAATCAGGGGCCTAGCGCGATCCCAAGAGGGGCTATTCCGGTGGCTCAACCATTGCCAAGCTCGAACAATTCAGAACATTTCAAGCCAACCCAGCAGCCGATGAAAGTATACATGTCTGAAGCATGCCAGAGCTTCAGACAAGCCCAACCTGGGGCTCGACCATTCCCAGTAGTTAGAACTGCTCCTCCTGTGGCCAAGGAAGCTAAGATGAGAAGTGATCTACAAGGTGTGGTTCTAACTCTAGGAGGACCAGCAAGTGGCATGTGAGGTTTCATGGACTCCATTAGGATATTGGTTCGGAACACTTGGTGTAAAAAGTTGTAACCTTTCTTATCATTTTTTTAAAAAGATGGTTATGTAGTTCAGAATTGAGAGTTAGGTAAGTTAGTTGGTATGCTTAGTTTTGTATCCTCTATCAACCCAAGTGTTTGCTAGGAAATGTGAATCTAAGAGCCGTCGATCTGATCCAGTATTTGAATCTTTGATCTGGTGATAGGTCGAATGCACGGATGCAACAATTCATCGAATTGGGTATGATGATGATGGTAAATTTGTGGCCATTTTTGTTTCTTTGTTTGGACTCCACATGAATAATGTGCATGTAATAATAACACGTAGGAAGTGAAAGATGGCATTGAAGAACAAGAAGTGACTAGTGGGGGCTCCTTATCTGCAGCAATGGTGTGTTTGTTGGGTGGTCATTTATATTTTGATTTGAAACATCAAATCAATTCAATTACAACATGTAAATCATCAGAACCAAACACAACCGACAATGTTTGAAACCATGAATTAACTACCCATCATGTCTACATTCTATCCTCCCCAATCCATATCTATTCCAAGGACACAACATTACATTACACACCCATATTTGTACTGTCAATTTTGCCCTTGTCCTGTAGTATTACTCTTCCTATGTCAATACATGTTTTTTGAGTGATAGGAAACTAAACCATGTGAAAGTCTGTTTTTCATAATTTTTTTTAAAAAATACTTGGTACTTCTTCCCATCTAAATAAGTGAGATCTTGAAATCAAATAGTTTTTTTTTTTTTGAAACAAGGACGATTTCATTAGATGGATGATACCATCAGAACAGAAAGAGACTAGTTTTAGTGGAAATACATCCGACTAAATAGGTTATGTTAGACCATGACTCACAACTATCGAGAGTTTACACAAATGAAGCAATGTAAAAAATGATCAATGACCTACACAAAGGTCTCACCAAAAATCAACATAACGATACCAAACCTACCAAACTAAGCCATCCTACAGCCACAATAATTGTGGAGCCAAATAACATGATAGATGCGTGCTTAAAATCAGACTAAGCTGACGTCTTATTGGCTAATAAAACAAGAAAAAACTGCATACTAAAACACGAGCCAAGGTAGGACGTTGACGACGGCCCAGGGAGGCTGGGCGATTGGGAGAGGGTGCAGAGGATCCACTACAAAGGCCGGATCCAGCAGCAGCAAAGAAAAGAGTCGGAGAGGGGGAGAGCATGCTCAAAGAGCTCTCATCCCCCTCTCTATACTTTGACAACCGGTGAAAATCCGAAGGAGAGAGGCGGCTTTGGAAACCCTTCAAATAATTTGTTATACTTGATACAACTAGTTAATAAAAAAATGTTATATTTTTTTAGTTAGAAAATTTTACCACATATATTATATATAGTAATATTATAGACTCCACATTAACATTACTGGCTCAAATCTTATAAAAAAACATTATTGACTCAAACTTGATTGAAATAATAATAATTCTTACAGTCAACTTTAAATAAGTATATGTTACATTTCACTTAAGAATCAAATCGAACCAAACAACATACCAGAAGACAAATAAAGAATAGCCTAGAATAAATATAACGAAAAATAATATAAACAACTCAAAGTAACAATATTATCGTTCTCACAAAAATCTAGTCCCTAATAATTAAGAAATTTCAACTAGAGTCCGACCAATAGATAAGAAATATACTCTTTTTTAATTATATATAATACATATGTAAAGTACATACCTATATAATTATTTGTTTACAATATCTTTTCTAGTTTACTTATTTATTTATCTTTGGAGATATTTGATGTTTGTATAAGGGATGTGAATCATTATTCTTACGTCAGTTATAAATTTCAAGAAATTAAATTTTCTGTTGAGATGGTCAGAGACAAACGGGGCCTGTGTGAGGAAGCATTTGATTGGGGATGGGTCCCACGTGATGACAGGATTTGGGGGTGGGGCCGGGAGGTGACGTGGCTGCACATTCACAGTCACTGACGAGCACCCCGCGAATCGCGCGCGATACTGTCGCGTGTCTTAAAACCAGTGAAAAAAACAGAAAAAAGGATGGAAAAGAAAAAGGTGAGTCAGCGTCAAAGGTCAGATCAACTGCACACGTCAGCCACCGAGAGTTAAAGCAAAGTGGTGAGGTTTTTGACAAGTGACTGACTGGTGACCAGACTGAAAGTGACTGATGGCTCCAGAAAATATTTAACAAGGAAAAAAGTGGGTCACGGTCACAGTCATTACATATACACTTCTCTGGATGCAAAGCGGTCACGTCCGGAACTGAGTTGACCGCTCCACTGACGTCCGTTACGTCATCCACGTAACTTCTTTTCTATTTCTCAACAGTGTTTTGGTAGGGCCCACTCACGTCTGTGCACATCCGTAATTAATTATACACGTGTCGATCTGAGGCGTGAGTGACCACTGTCTGTCAACTATTATAATCACCTGTACCGTCCGTAACTACTATTTCCATTTCCAACGGTACTCTTCTAAACATTCTCTCCATTTTCTCGCTAGAAAGCCCAAGAGGCCTTGATATGTTCCATGGGCTCGTAGGCCCATCCTTTAGTTCATTGCTAACACATCTATATGTGCCTTTACATGTGAACATGTAGACAGGCCTGGTTTGGGCTTTTTCAGTGAGCACGCACTTGTTAAGTGGGCCTTTTCGAGAGCTCACATTTCATTAACTGGGCTTTGGTCTCAACCTTTTAAGTAAGTCTAAGCAAGGCCATATAAAGTGGCCTTCCATGAGGTTACAGAGCTTCCTGCTCATTTCCACAACTCTCCAGCTCTTCTCTCCCGCTTCGAGAAACATCGGGGCCAAACCCTCTCTCACTTCACTCATCTTCTTCAACCTATGTCTAGGGTTCCAAGCAAGCACGGTCGTGACCAGAATCTGGTATGATTCTAACACTTGCAATTTTGATATGCATACACAGAACACGCGTATGCTTGCGATTGTGTTATCTGGAAAGCTAAAAACCCGTACTAGTTCGTGTGAAGGATTGCATTTCATGATTATGTAGAATATTTTTGGATGCATATGCATGTATATGTGTATTTCAATTTTTGGAATATATATTTGTTTCTTCTCAAGTAGAAGCTATCTTTAAAATGGCTCAACCAGGTTGAAGTATTTAAAAAGGGCATACTCAAAAACAATACTGATCAGTTTGATTAAGCAGGAAAAAATAATGGTTTTTGACACTTTCAAATCACTTTTTTGTTTATTATGCATTTTAGAACTAGGTTCCATCAGTGTATACTGAATGTTAAATCTGTAAGTCACTGATTATAGCAATCTTTCAGTCTAACCCAATTGGTGTAGCTGAAGTGCATGATCCCTGTTGATTATTCTATCTGAGGGAGCAATAAGCTGATTTTGATTCTTTTCTATGAAAGCATTGAAAAAAAAAAAGGGTTTTAGTTTCCCATATTTTGCATTGCTAGTTAGTTGCGTGTATTGAGATCACATAATTGTCCCGTTAAATTTGTCCGCTCTTGCTGGTCAAATGGCCTTTTCATGACCAGCAAAGGAATGTTAGTGCTCAGGGAGCTGCTTTCTGAAACCTGTTAAAGCTAAGCTACCTTTGATTGCATATATGCAGTAGAAATATTACATTTCCTTGAATTAGCTGCACTCGATGAAAAGTTGGAAAAATCTTACTTCCAGCTATTATAAGACAATGACTGTGCTAAACATCTTGACTAATCCACTGAAATATTTTTCTCCAACACAAACTACACCCCGCAAATGAGCACCACAAGAATACCGAACCTGTTCCCTTTATTCTTCCATAGACCAGATGGATCTCCATTTAGATACTTAATCTGTTCATGACAAAATTGTTACTATTTTTATCAGGGTATATTAGAAGACTAAATGTGTGACTGTGAACAAGATAATGTTTTTGCATCACGTGATAAGTTGCTTTTTATGCCTTATCATTATAAATATGAATAGTCTTTCTTTTACCAGTCTTGTTTTGCATCCTTTGCCAGGATTTCCAGGGATTTTTGAATGACTTGCAGGATTGGGAACTTTCAACGAAGGACAAAGACAAAAAAATGAAACCACAAGCTTCCAATTTGGTATTGTTTCCTTATCTTGTAACATTTTAAGTGGTAGATTAAGTGTTTTGGTCCTCACTAGTCCACAGTGTTTTGTATAGAAACTTGTAGCTTCCAAGTTTAGGTGGTGATTAGGTTAAAGAATGTCATGAGTTTTCACTTGCTTTGTATTAGGTCCTGTACAACTTTAATAATTATTCTTGCTTGCAATGTGTTGTTTTCAAGTTAGTAGGATGATATATATTTTAAACATTACATGCTTTATTGGAAAGTACAAGTGAAGATTTAGTAGTCTGAAATTTAATGTACAATAAAGCTGATAACATGCATAAAACGATATGGTGTATGTAGTGTGTCTGCATGTATTATTTATTTGTACAAATAGACTTACTCATGGAAAAAAGTTTATTTTTCCACTAGTATGTAGTAACCTGATATTTTGATTGTCACATCATTTCAGAAGTCTAGAATAGTTGCTGAGGATAAAAGTTCAACAATGAAAACTCCAAGAGTCTCTGAACATTATGACTTCTTAAGGAATTATAATGCTGTCAATACATCAAGTAGTTTCATGACTGATGAGGATTTACCTGATGCTACTTCAGAGAAGGAATTGGTAAGAAATGTTGATTATCAACATTTGTTCAACAAACAAGGCAATTCTTGTTCCTGAATTTCATATCCACTTCAATTTGCAGGGTAATAAGTATTATAAACAGCTAAAGTTTAAGGAAGCTATTGACTGCTACTCAAGGAGTATTGCCTTGTCACCCACTGCAGTAGTTTATGCAAATAGGGCAATGGCCTATCTCAAACTCAAAAGGCAAGTTTATGTAGTGTATATAGTTTCCCTAAACATTTATTCAGCCATGTGATTTGTGTTCAAATGAGAAATGTGCTGGACAGTCAACTTTCTGAAAGCATGCAGTTCAATTTTTTTTTTCCTGTTCATTTGCTCAAGCCCTAAGTTCATAGGCTTGTCAGAGTAATGCTTTAATGGGGTTCATGCATTCCATATATCATTTGATCACTCACAGTAATTATCTATTTCTTTTTAGTTATGACACCTTTTATTTGTCAGATTTCAAGAGGCTGAAGATGACTGTACTGAGGCCTTAAATTTAGATGATCGCTACATAAAAGCATATTCACGCAGAGCAACAGCCAGAAAAGAACTTGGTAAACTTAAAGATTCCATCGAAGGTATGTTAAACCTAAAATATCGTTCTTGTCTAATATATTTTCCATATGGTCTTTAATATTTTATATATAGCCAAGTGCAGATGCTGAGTTCGCCCTGAGACTGGAACCTCACAACCAGGAAGTCAAGAAACAGTATACTGAGGCTAAATCTCTTTATGAAAAAGTGAGCGGTTTAGCATGTAGTAGATTGTTCAGTATTGTTTCTGCTTTGTGGCAAAGAACAGTGTAGGTGATTGCAGGGATACTATTTTTTCTTCAAACAGTATATTGCACTCTTCTATTCATATATATTCAACATGGCTCATATGGTCACTACCATGGCACAATATAGAGCTCAATGAGGCTCTTCCTTCATGAAATAGGGAGTTTCTTTGTGTCGCTGGTTGAAAATGATAATGTGCTGCTAAACAAAGTGAAGAAAAGCTTGTACTATATTGTTTTAATTCAATAGTGCCAGTTCTCTTAAAGTTGTTAGATTTTTCTTTTCTGCAGGGAATTCTTCAGAAGGCATCTGGAGCACTGGAAAACACTGTACACAAAATGCAAAAAGCACAAAAGTCTGATACAAAGGTAAATGGACATGGTATCCAACCTGTCTCAAGCAGTGCACAGAAGCCAGCTCCAACTTTGGTTCAAGATCACACCAAGGTAGGAACTGGTGAAGTTTTCACTGTGTTTTTAGCTATGATTGTGTAAGTGTATTCCCGAGTAATTGAATGGATTCCCGAATATGATCTGCAACTTATTAACGAGTGACAATATTAAATTTAAAAACATATTTAAGGGCGTAATGAAAGTGAAAGTGATTTAGCAAGCTTAAGTGTACTAGTGCGAACCTGAAAACATGTTCTCTGCCCTCCCCATATTGAACATCCATGATTAAAGTTTAAAGTGAAAGTAAGTTTCATTCCTTTTAATGAAACTTGTGCTCTAATTTCTATATTTTGACATCCAAGAGGTCTGGCATCTTGGTATTATAATTATACCTTTTGCTAAGTCATTAAAAGTTAGTTTTGTTGTTTCAGTTACATCAGTGAAACAAACTTGAAATTGCTCCCAGCTCGGAGCCAGAAGAATCATGTTTATTTTTTGAAGTGAACAATAAATTACAGGATTTTATTTTCTTGAAATCTTGCATGCTGCTTGTATTATGAGACAGGTTCCTGTGCGGGCTTCTCTATCATCAGTGGAGATGGAAAACAAAAGTACTGAGCATGGTAGCAGAACTGAAGGTCAGGGAGTGGATCGATCTAATGAAGGTGTTATTCAGAATTCTGGCTCTGCCAATGACAAGGTATCTCATTATATGTCATAGTGAAGTGAGCATGTGGGGAATTCAAAATAAATATATGTAGATATGTATTATAAAATTGTATTGTTTGATTGATTTATATGAATATTATTCAGGTGCTGCAGGAAAGCTTAGAACTTTTATTCTAGTATTATGCGTTGCGGTTTCTAGACATGGGTTGCTTGGGATAGTTTTTATGAAAATGTGTTTGATGTTTGGCAGTTTTCATTTTGCTGTGCTTGTAGAGTTCTCTCTATACTTCTATCCCTTTTCTATTCTCATAATTGCCCTCTTTTTGCTTTTTCACAGAAAACTCGCACACCTGGAAAGCAACAACTCAATGCATCAGTGCAAGAACTTGCTTCTCGAGCAGCTGCTCGGGCTATGGCTGAAGCTGCAAAAAATATAAGTTCACCAAATTCAGCTTATCAGTTTGAGGTTTCTTGGCGAGGACTCTCCGGTGATCGTGCACTACAGGGCCGAATGTTGAAGGTATATATTCTCTCTTTTAAAACCCATTTATGTTTTCGATGTCATTTTAAGGGGTGAGCCTTGGCACAATGGTGATTGGTGCCTTGTGACCTTGAAGTTATAGGTTCCAGTCATGGGTATTCATCTATAAATAACTTCTCTCCAGGCCCCACAATGACAGCCTAGTGCACCGAGTCACCCAGCTTGTTTGATAAATATTCACTTATTTGATTAGCATGAACTGTGCCATGAGCCTGGTTCTGAATTTTTTTTAATGGTCGTCAAACACGCATCTGTATAAATGGATTATCACTGTCTATTAATTTGGGGTTTTCATAGTCTAGACGTTTTCTATCTATAGATAGCTTGCCAACTAATTGATTGTTTCTCTTCGTTGTAGGCTACATCTCCCAGTGCATTGCCTCAAATATTCAAAAATGCCTTGTCAGCTCCTTTACTCATTGACATCATCCAGTGTATTGCTACCTTTTTCACGTAAGTAATAAAGTTGGTTTCATGTTCACAAACAAGTGGGTTCTTGTTGAAGTGTAATGAAGAGTCTGACGCATGTCTCTTTATTTCTTTGGCAGTGAGGAAATAGATTTGGCTGTCAAATATCTAGAATATTTAACCAAGGTTCCAAGATTTGACATTCTCATCATGTGTCTTTCATCTACAGATCAAGCTGGTATGTTCCTAACAAATAGTCTTTTTTTCTTTTGCAGTGGTGACAGTATAGTATGCTATCTTTTTTTGTCTGTCATTGCTGTTTGGCTTAGCTTTTTGATGGCCTAAGGAAAATGTAGCATCAATTAAGATAGCATGTAACTTTTTGTTCACTCCAATGAAACAACCCCTCTGCAATAGCAAGAGTAAGTTCGCTGCATACATAAACAACTGTCCTTCAGACTCCTCAAATATGGGAGCCTTGGATAATTAGGCCACACTTTGTAGGTGGTGTTTTCGTTGTTCAGTACTATCCATACTTGCATTTCATTTGAAGTAAAGATTACATAACTATGGAAGAGGCCTCAGGTTCAAGTTTTAGACATTCCATTAACTCCAGAAAAGTATTGATAATCACTAAGCAACTTGGTTGTGCTGTGGACAGATCTTTTGAAGTTGTGGAATGAAGTTTTCTCCAGCAAGGCCACTCCAATCGAGTATGCAGAAGTTGTTGACAATTTGCGCACAAAGTACTGCCTCAAACGATGAATGAGAGAGATGAAATCTAGCTGGTGTCATTGGCAAAATCTTGACAAAGTGTAAATGGTTGATAGAAATGACGAGTTTTTGGTTTGTATTTTGACTGGTTGGGGATTCGATCGTAAACCATTCACGAAGGCATGACAATATTGTTGTGTACGTCTAATATGCTAGAAAGACTATAACATGATAGAGTTGATTTTTGAGTTATGTTACAAAAGACTTGTCAATGTTTTGATATATTTAATGATTGTTCTGATACCAATTACTGATTATGGTGTCTTGTGTTGATTGAGGAGCTTGGACTTCACTTTGTGTCATTGACCAACCTGATGCTAATCCGTCAATTTAATTGAACTAATTTCTGGGATTGAATTGATTTAAGAAGTAGGGTTGGTCTGGTGGTTAAGCCAATATCTTACATTTAAACTTCTTTAAATAGTAAATAAATTTGATTAATTAAACAAGCCAAATAAGAGTTACATCCAAACTGAAAGTCCTTGAAAATAAAAATGAATATCAAACCCAAGTTTTACCAATTCCTCCATAGATGTAGGGAGTGGCAACAGAACCTCAGAAATATACTCCCATTCTATTTAATAAATACCATCTCTTCCTTCCATTAATCAATCTTGAACTATTATTCTCCATATTGCAAGTATGTATTATTGATTTTGCACTGTTGAGCTCAGCTTAATCCTGATTTAATTTACATGTGTTTTGTTTTGTTGAAGGCTTGATAGCAATTATAAGCAGAGAAGAGAAGGGAAAAAAAATGGGAGGTCACGTGGCTCTGAAAGGCCCAAGCGTGGTGAAGGAGATAATTCTTGGAGTAGGAGCTGGTATTTTTGCTGGAAGTTTCTGGAAGATTCACCATTTGAATGAGAAGAAAAGGATCAAACATTTTTATCAAATGTTAAACAAGGGTGAGATCTCTCTTGTTCCACAAGAAGACTAGTTTTTTTAAAAAAATCTCAATTTGGAGAGGTAAAAATGCTTGAATTCGGTTATGTTCTTGTTATCTTGTCATAAATAAATTTATATTTGATTTCGTTATAAATATCTGTATATGAATCATGACCTTGAATATACGACTAATAAACTTTTGATATAAAACTTGAAATCATGGCCACACAAAAATTAATGTGATTTGCAATAGCTGGGCTACGCATGATTGTGTGAGCATCAAACAAAACACAAGTCTCTTCCCATCCAATTGACCTCTTTGTTTCCATTCCCTTCCATATATGCTTAAACCATTACAAGACCCCATCTTCATAGATATGTTTTGTCCCATATTTGGCACACAAAACAAAAACAGATGTGAAAGAAGAAGTTGGTGATAGTGATATCAAGATAAGATGCATCATTTCATATCAATATCATATATATATCACCCCAAAACAGATCCATAACTTTCACACCTTTTTGTCACCACTCTTCAATTATTCTTCAAATATAGTAATATTATAAGTAACACTTTTTACTGAAAACAGACCAGACATAATTGAATACATTGTGATTTGTGAGTTTAAGGTTATAACTTTTAACAGAAACTAAGGATCCAATTTCCATTTTTATTTCTTGAAACTTAAGATGCAGAACTTAAAAAAAAGAAAAGAAGAAGCACATCATGACAAGTAGTAGAGTTCAATAAGTTAGAGAAACATATCGAGATCGTCCATGACGTGATGGTGACGTCACTCCTCAAAGGCCAGTTCCTCGATCATGTTCCCGTGGTTTAGTGGGTTGAAAGATTGGATCTCCGAGCACTTGTTGGGAAGAATCAAAGGGCCAACAGGTAACGGGTACTTACGCGCCACGACAACAGAGTTTATTACATCATCGGTGGGATGAAACACGGACAGAACCTCAAAACCTCGGAGATCACAAGGATCGACAACAGGGTAGAGGAAGGCCCTGGCTCCATGAGCACTCCTCAACATGAGTATAGCTCCAGGTTTCATGTGCTTGGCGAGATGGTCAACGACTCTGAGCTTCACCTCCTTGTCCATCCC
>JAYMSW010001043.1:0-18222 GCA_036897725.1 Erodium texanum | reverse complement strand
GCTCGTGAAAGCCAACAAAGGCAGTCATACCGGGCATACCTAGGAGCACGAACGTTAGATCCTATGTAAACTTCAAACAATAGTTTAACATAGTCTTTTCGGTTTATTGACAATTAAATCAATAGATTTACTGGCTTATTTTCAAAATACAAGAAAGCGGGAAAGAGTGCCATGATTTGGCTATGTCCTGATTGACTTTAGCAATCACAGAACCAGAATAAACACAACATAGACATTACATATTCATATTCATATCATGGAAGCGAAGGAAGGAGGAGAATTACCGAGAATTCCAGTGTAGTAGGACAGTGGAACATCCCTGTGGTGAATCTTAGACAAAGTCTCGGGTGCTGTTATGAGACTGTACTCTTCCCATCCCGTCAATCCCCAAACCAAATCGTCTTTCTTGAAGTTAGGATGACCAGAATCCACTACTTTGGCCACCCCATATCCAACAATGGGCTAAAATTGACGTCAACATCAACAAGATCAGCAACTCAATTTCAATCATTCATACCAGGAACACACACAGATATCCTAAACCAATTCTACATACAAATCTACCTAAAGTTTATAACTTTACATCTTCAGTAGAAACCCACATAAATTTTTTTGCAATTGTGCAGGATTAAGTCAATTTTACATCAATACAATCAGCAACTCAATTCCAATCATGCATATAAGAAACACACACACCCAAAATCAATTCTAAGTTAAACCTCACAAATCTGCTTAAAGTTTATAACTTTACATCCTCAGTAGAAAACCCACAAAAATGATATCCACAATTGCGCACGGTTAAGTCAATTTTACATCAATACATTCAGCAACTCAATTTCAATCATGCATATCAGGAACACACACACACACACAAACACCCAAAAGCCCCAGAAATCTGCTTAAAGTTTACAACTTTACATCCTCAGTACAAAACCCACAAAAATGATATCCCCAATTTTGCACGATTAAGTCAATTTTACATCAAACATAGAAAAATAGCAGGCCCAAGAGGCTACAATCGTCCAAGCGGGTTTCAAGTAACACACACTGACAAATCAATGGTGGAAATTAAAGGGTGTGATCATGTTGATATCGACAGTTTCACTCACCGACCCAGGTTTGAAGGACTGAACATAACTCTCTTGAGAATATTTCATGCGCCCCCGCATGTAGGGGTCGCAGGAAAGGAAGAGGTTTTTGAGCAAAACGGCGCCGGAGCCAGAACCCTGTTCGGGGACCTTAAGGTTGATGGTAGCGGAAGAGGTCACATCCATGTCGGACTCCTGGGGAGCCCCAGATACGTAGTGCTTCAGTATCACCTTCTTGTTGCTGTCTTCTCCTGACGACGCCATTGATGTGACTGAGTGATACTGAATTGGGGAAGAAGACGAGAGAAAGAGGAACTATATAGGGACATGAAACTAGGTTGGTTGACGAGGATTAAAACGTGAGACATGACAGACATAGCAAGGCTACGAATGAGGAAAATGTATTGAGAAAAAAAGGAGAAACCTTTTTGGTATTGGGCTGACCAAGAATTATATTTGCTAACGGTAAGGTAACTGTATTTTGCATTTAAATCATTTGAAAATCATCTTCTACAGTCAAATATTCACAAAAATAGGATATGGGACCTGAATGTATTTAGTGATTTCCTTTATGATTTAAAGCTGCCATTTACATTATTCATGCCTAATTTTTGTTTAGTGAATTCTTATATTTTAAAATTTAGTCGGATTTTTTGATGAGACGGACAGCAAAGTAAAATCAATAAAAAAAGAGATAAATTAATACTAAATTAATCAGATTTCTTGTCTTGTTGTACTGAAACCCTGAGTCCTTTGGTGGATTCATCAAATATGACAAATGGTGATAAGAACAATATACTTTTTGTTGTCTTATGCATTTACCGGTATCAATGCCTCCTTCGTAAACCGGTCTGTGCAGAGTAGGGATGCCTAAATGTCCTTACTTGACATTACAATATTAAATGGATTAAGATGGAATTAATCAAGATTTATGTATTTTCCCGATCTAACAGTCGTTTCATTCTTGCATCCATGCAAGTGTATCTATTGAGATTTGTACTTCTACTGACGTCAAAGAGAGTGTATGTGTGAGAGAGAGTTTATTAACCACCAAGCTGCTTATAATAGTAGTTTGAGTAATCTTGTGAATATGATGTTCTTGTACTCATCTATTCAGGTTTATATATAGGATAAACTCAAAACTTTGTATACTCGATTAGACTCTGATCGAGATCATATCATGAGAACTGTCTCTATTTAAGAATGACAAAACACCCCAGACTCAATAGAGACACTGAACCAATGGGAGAGGCATGGGACAAGGATGGGGTCGGGTGGACATACCTTGCCCCGCTCTGTACTCGATATATAAATAAATATCATACTATAGTATTATCACATTGTGTATTTTGTATAGTGATATGCTTTTATTTATTTGATGTCGTGAACATTCTTCATTTTTCCTTCTTCAGTTCAGCTACATTTATTTCCTGGATCCTACAGTTCGTCCCAGTAAAGGCACATTTTCGCAGCACCACGAGCATAAAACAAAAGTACACATAAGCCATTTTCATTACTCATCAGCAACCTTCACAACCTGCTTCCCTACGTTCCTGCCGGTGAAGAGCCCAACCAGAGCTCCGGGAGCATTTTCGAGTCCTTCAGCAATGTCTTCCACATACACAATCTTGCCTTGTTTGATCAGAGGCAGGACCATCTCCAGAAACTTAGGGTACTTATGGTAGCGATCAAACACCAAAAACCCTTCCATGCGGACCCTTTTAATGATTAGGGACATCAAGTTGTGCACTCCTTCGGGCTGCTCCAGGTTGTACTGTGAGATCATCCCGCACACAGCTATCCGTCCATTGATCCTCATGTTGGCCAGCACTGCATCGAGCATCTTCCCCCCGACGTTTTCAAAGTATATATCAATGCCTTCGGGGAAGCACCTGAAGAAATTGTATTTTTTTTATCAGCAAGAATGGAAATACAATATTGCAGGTATGAGGATTGGAACTAGTGACCTCATGCTTATTACATGAAGCCTCTGACATAACCCTTGATACCTGAATAAATTGTATTGATCAACCATACATCAGTGATGATCAAACCGAAACTAGTGTTAAATAGTGTGAAGCACAACCTTTTTAAAGCTGCATCCAAGTTTGCCTCTTCTCTGTAGTTGAAGGCCTCATCAAACCCGAACTTGTTCTTCAGCAAATCAACCTAGAGTGAAAGGAAAACAGAGAATGTGTAAATAAGAATCAGGTTTTGTTAATCAGATTTCATTTTCAGTTGATAAGATCCAAGCTCACCTTTTCTTTGGTTCCGGCACTGCCTACAACATAGCAGCCCATCAGCTTAGCAAACTGCCCGACAAGCTGACCTACAGCCCCTGATGCAGCTGAAATGTAGACGGTCTCTCCCTTCTTGGGGGAGCAAACCTCATGAAACCCGACAAATGCAGTCATACCAGGCATACCTAGGAGCACAGATCCAACAAAATTAGATCCTAGACAAACTTAAACCGGGCACACGAGATTTTAACATAATCGTGTTAGCTTATTGACAATTAGATCAGTCGAATTGTTGGCTTAAAAGGGACTTACAGATATGGTTAGCTGATTGAATGTCATTATGGACTTAGCAATCTTATAACCAGAACAAACGTGTCATAGTTTGTAAACTTGGAGAGTACACATACACATAACGTTATATATTCATATCATAGCAGCCAAGGAAGTAGGAGAGTTACCGAGAATTCCAGTGTAGTAAGACAGTGGAACATCTGTGTGGTGAATCTTGAACAAAGTTTTGGTTTGTGTTATGAGACTGTACTCTTCCCAGCCTGTGAATCCCCAAACCAAGTCGTCTTTCTTGAAGTTAGGATGTGCAGAATCCACTACTTTGGCCACACCATATCCAACAATCGGCTAAAATTGATGTCAACATCAACACAATCAGCAACTCAATTGCAGCCATTCATATCAGAAACACACACAAATACCCAGGATCAATTCTAAGTTAAACCTCACAAATCTGCCTAAAGTTCAAAACTTTACATCCTTAGTAGAAACCCATATAAAAGTAATCCACAATTGTGCACAGATTAAGACAATTTTACACCAACACAGACAAATACCCAAAACCAATTCTAAGTAAAACCTCACAAATCTTTCTAAAGTTCATAACTTCACACCCTCAGAAGAAAACCCACAAAAATGATCTCCACAATTGTGCACATTAAGTGAATTTTACATCAAACAGGCAAAAAAAAAAAAAAAAAAAAAAGGTCCCAAGACGCTACGATCGTCAATGCGGGTTTCAATCAATGCACATTGACAAATCAATGAAGGAAATTAAAGGGTGTGATCATGTTGATATAGACACAGACAAATCGACAACTTCACTCACCGAACCAGGTTTGAACGACTCGATATAACTCTCTTGGGAGTACTTCATGCGACCCCGCATGTAGGGATCGCAGGAAAGGAAGAGGTTTTTGACCAAAACGGCGTCGGAGCCAGAACTCTGTTCGGGGACCTTAAGGTTGATGGTAGTGGAAGAGGTCACAGCCATGTCGGACTTCTGAGGAAGACCAGATACGTATTGCTTCAATACGACCTGCGTGTTACTCACTTCACCTGACGCCGCCATTGACGTGACTGTGAGTGGCTCTG
Source organism: Erodium texanum (assembly GCA_036897725.1). NCBI lineage: Eukaryota > Viridiplantae > Streptophyta > Magnoliopsida > Geraniales > Geraniaceae > Erodium > Erodium texanum. Next base: position 13,511 of record JAYMSW010001043.1, on the reverse strand, counting down.
ATGGGTATGGGCGTGAACTTAGAAATTTGTGACAGTGATATTGAATTGGGGAAGAAGAGGAGCTTTATATGGACATGACACTAACTTGACGAGGGTTGAAACGTGTGACATGGTTAAGGCTAAAAATGAGGAAAATGTGTTTCTCGGGCTTGAGCCCACAATACAGGAAAAAGAAGAGGAGGAGAAACCTTATTTGCTCAGCACCACACACTCTCCTCCAATCCATCGTCTGTATATGCTAAATGTAACTGATAGGCACCATCTTCATCACACTTTTAATATATATTATTTGAGTGGAGATTGATCCCTTGGGATTTGTATCCATCTTATATTCACTTATCTCATAAGATAACCATTGCATTGTATATCTTGTATATACTTTGGCTAATACATCAATGAGAACTCACTGAACCAAAATAAACACACAGACAATGTAATGAACGTGCACATAAGTTGAATATAGCTGATAAATAACACTTTAAACAACTTCCTCAATCACTAATCAAGCTAATCTGATAGGTGTTCTTTGTATTTACATCATTTGATAATCATCTTCCACAATCAAAATTCACATAATAGACTATAGGATTTGTATCTAGATCCATTTTCTTTATGATTTAAAAATGTCATTCTTGTTAAAATTAGAAGAAAAACGGGATTGAGCATAGAACTAATTTAGAACAAGTTAGTGTTGTATTTGAGACAAAACTTGAGGAGAGGAGGGACCTGGGAAGGCTGGTAAGAAGAAGCATAGGTTCCTTCAAACTTCTTCATTCGGATTCCCATGGAGGGATCACAAGACAGGTATAGATTCTTCACCAACACTTGCCCTTTCTTGCCATCTCCTTCTTGTATTTGAACCTTGAGTTCTATGGTGGATTCATCTGTAAAGATCAAGTCCGACTCTTTTGGCGCAACCCCAAACTTCACATTGTCTCTCAGTATCACCTTCTTGTTCCTCACCACCTCCTCCATGCCCTCTCTCTCTCTAAACCTTAATCCCCACACAAAAAGATTTAAAAAAAAAACCTAGAACCAAAAAATGAACAACAAACTTATTCCTCACCTACCTTTGATAAAACTTAGGCAAGTGTCACATGAATTCGAGAAGAACAAGACACTTGCTTTTGATGCCTCCTTTATCGGCCGGCCTGTGTCGAGGGATGCCAAAATGTCCTTGACTTGGTGGGCCATGATGTTCTCTACCTCATCTAGTCGAATTCCAAACCAATAGAATAAATTCAAATATTAGACATGTTATATGACGACGATCAGGTATTGCTCCATCTAAAAATAACAAAACACTTTCAATCAGATACATTTGATGTGAGATCAAAACTCTAAAGAATAGTCCGTAACATAATTTGAACATGATATCTCATTTAGTCAAATTCGTCAGATATTAGATAAGTAAAGGTAGACATTAAACTCTTTGGTCAAGATCATATGTAAGGATTGTTGTACCATCCTTCTTAGACATGACAAAACACTTTCCCTTTCAAATATAAATGTCATACATTATATATTAACTGAAGATATACATTTTGAATTATTGATTGTATAATGAATTATAGTAACATTACAGACTCGCAATAACATTAGACTTCAAACTTAATGGGAATAATAATTCTTACCGTCAACTTTAAATGAGTATAATCGCGTACTGTGTAATAACCAAACCGAATCAGAATATACGAAAGGATAACCCAAGACAAATTAATAACCAGAAACAACAAACACAAAAAAAACAATCATTGATAAAAAAAAACATCGAAATTGACATATCTAATATGAGACCATAACTCCTAAAAATCAGAGCATAACATAATTTTATATATAAAAAAGTTGAGGTTACATTAAATTTACAACGACAAATACAGTCATTTTCCACATATATCTAAAACTGGTGTAATTATTGACCAAGCATGTAAACTCTTGGTCCGGAGTCAATTACTCGCGGGCAACTAGGACAACCTGCTTGCCAACGTTGTCGCCGGTGAAGATTCCGATGAGAGCCGCGGGGCCCATTTCAAGGCCGTCGGCAATGTCTTCAACATAATCGATCTTCTTCTCTCTGATGTAGGGCAGCACCATTTCGAGGTACTTGGGGTAGAGATGGTAATAATCGAATGCTGTGAAGCCTTCCATGCGTACCCTTTTGGACACCAGGCACATCAGGTTGTGCACTCCCTCCGGATTGTCCAGATTGTACTGCGATATCATCCCGCACGCTGCTATGTGCCCTCGTATCCTCATGTTCAGCAGTACCGCGTCCAGCATCTTGCTCCCCACGTTTTCGAAGTATATGTCTATCCCGTTCGGAAAAAACCTAAATAAAAAATAATGTCATATTATATTAATAACTGTAGCACATTGTGTTGGACGTTATGCCTGAGTATAAAATAACTGATGTTTTAATCTTGTTTTATTGATTTAGTCTTATTATTAGTGCTAGAGTTAGTCATTAGAATAAACGAACTTGACATGAAATAAATAAGGTTAAAATGCAAGGAGAAAAACATGGAAAATAGGGGTTGTTATTTGTAGTCAAAGGTAACCTGTAAATGTGGAGATTGTAGTAGATTTTGTGACATATTAGTCAAAGTCATATACAGTGGCTAAACATGTTGTTAGTTTGAGCTCTATTTGTGATAGCAAATCATCACGTTGTGGTGTAGGAAATAAAAAACAAGTTAAGTGGTATTTCTTGTTTTCCATATCTCCAAAGAGCACTTGTGTTCGTGTTTAGTGTTAATTGTTCCTTTTTTGTTTCAACAATAACGTCTCATTTGAAAAGAACCTGAATAAAAAAATCTATAGACCGGTGTACTCTAGTAGAAACTCAACCATTGTTTTTGTTAGAAATTATACCATATTTTATTCGATCCTTCCACATGTTGGAAACTATAATACATTTTTTTGGAATATGTACAAAAATACATTATCTCCAATACAATGTATTACATTTTCTAACAAAATGATAGTTTTTATTCTAAGGGCTGAGATTTACTTATATACTCATCAAAATCACGCCATGCATAGTTTGATGAGTCCAAAAATGTGAGTACTAACCTCTTCAAGGCTTTATCCAAGTCCGGCTCTTCCTTGTAGTTGAAAGCCTCGTCAAACCCGAACTTGTTCTTGAGCAAACTCACCTATATCGTGTAATGTAACATTAGTATACGCTTTGAATTAATTAATCATCTTATACTCATATTTAGAACAATTTGTTAAGGATTTAAAGTGTTGAACATAGTTAAGGATTGGAGTACGAACCTTTTCTGCGCTCCCGGCACTTCCAACGACATAGCAACCCAACAACTTGGCGAATTGGCCTACGAGCTGCCCGACTGCACCTGACGCTGCTGATATGAACACGTAATTTCCTTTCTTTGGAGAGCAAACCTCGTAAAGCCCCGCGAAAGCAGTCATGCCAGGCATTCCTATTCAGACACGAGCACGATCTCAAACATGAACATAACCCAAGTGATAGTATACCCTACTTTTATATAAATAAGGTTGATTTCGACATTGCTGATCAAAAAGAAAAGATAGATCGGTTACCGAGAATTCCAGTGTAGTACGAGAGGGGCACATCGGTATGTTCGATTTTGAACAAGTTTTCGGGCTTGGTAACGAGTGTATACTCTTCCCATCCGGTGATTCCCCAAACCAAGTCGCCTATTTTGAAATTTTGATGCCCCGAATCCACCACTTTTCCCACTCCATATCCGCTAAGAGGCTGTGATCACATCCGATTCATATCATACATTGATTCTATCTGACACATGAACATAAAGATGTGGACTTACCAAGCCGGGCTTGAAGGATTCGGTGTATAAGGATTCCTGGTCTTTCATGCACCCGCGCATGTGGGGATCGCACGACAAGTAGAGGTTCTTGAGGAGGACACCATTAGAGCCTTTGGGGACCTTAAGGTTGATGAAGCCCATGGTGACGAACATGTCTGATTCTTTCGGGAAACCACATATGTAATTTTTCAATATCACCTGCATGTTGCTCAACTCCTCCATTCCACTAATACTAGTCATCGTATCTCTACACAAACCGCAATGCCACGAAATGAATTGGATTGATTATCAGATCGTCATGAATTGAGATTGGTTTTTCTGGTTTGTTGTTGATGTAGATTCATCTTCTTGTTTGCATGTATCCAGAGAACACGGAGCTGGTTTGTTGATTGGTCGATTGTTGTCTGAACAATAGTTTCGGATTGGCAACGTTTGTACTACACATTGCATATATGAGTCATTAATTGATCTGTAATTGGTGGGTGGTGCTTATTTGGTGCTTTGTGGTTGTGGTCATTGTGGTGTCCCAATGTTCAAGCTTAAGCTGCCTTACATTGCCATGCCAATTTTTAGGTACCACCGATTTGGGCATTGCCTCAAAATTATTCATCATTATTCATAATAAAGTGTCTAAAAGTTTTTTTATATATATAGATATTTTGAGTATGAATTCTATATGCTACTATTTTTAATAAAAAAAAATATATGCCACAAATATTATATTAATAATTTAACAGACTCCACGTTTGATAATAAAAATAACAATTTCCGTAGTCATCATTAAATGAATATAGCTTTTCTATTACTAATTAACAACTGGACTGAACAGACAACACAAAAATGTACATATAAAACAACCCAAGACAAACGAAGACCTGTAAATAATAAATAACAGCAAATTATTATCACCGTCAAGTTCCAACCCTACTGACTATAGAAAAATAACTCAATCAACCACTATATCTACCCATACTATTTAAAAGTAAAACATACCCATATTTGCACAACATGAACTGACTATTTCATTAATAAAAAGCTAACACATGAATGCTTTACATACACTATAACATGAAGCAATTCACCATCACAAGAACACCCAATAAGTGGGTGTTTGGACAAACTATATAAAGATCTATGGTAAGCTAATTCTTTGCCTACACCACGAAACCATAATCATAAATAATAAAAATAAAAACTATCTAGCTGAGTGATTATTGACCCTGTTTTTTCCCATGCTCTGCGACAAAAACTATGTATAAATATATGATCCAAGTCGTGGGTATTGGTTCCTTCCTACAAGCAGCTCTCCGGCTTAACGAAACCCGAGGTTGTTCCTCCGGCATTACTGCAAGACGCTTCGGCGGCCGAGTTTTTATAGGTCAGCTTCACATCCTCCAATCGGATCCCGCTGCACGGGTTCTTTGAGCTGCAATCGAACTTCACAGCTACTTCAGTTGCAGATGTTCCGTGCACATCCTCGTACGTCACATCGCTAACCTTAACACCCGAGGCCTGTGTGTCATGTTCAAGAGAAACAATGTGAGGTTACAAGTTCATGAATTGGTATTATTATATGGTAGTGCAAATGTGTAGCGTACCTTGCCAGGACAACCTTTGTGGTCGGGGCAGTAATTTTGGTCGATTACTATGGGGTTTTCGACATTGTTCATGACGGCGTGCTGGAAAAGAATGTTCTTGGCGAAACCTGAGCTGGGTCTTCCCCAAGACTTGATCCTCAGACCGTTCTGAGTGCCCGTAAATGTAACAGTTTTAACTGTCACGTTTTGTACACCAGCTTCATTCAAGTCCTTCCCTAGACTCCCAATGCTGCAATGATAATGAAATTTATGTATCAAATCAAACTCTATGATTAAAAGATCGATATATAATAAATCAGACTAACTAACAGTTATTAACAATATATAATATAAAATCTGAATTATAACTTATGGGCATTTATTTCTATTCTCTTATCCATATTATCATATGGTATAGTGATTAGTATATAGTACCTGATGCCATGTCCGGGTCCACAAGCCACGTTCTCTATCCACAAATTGGTGGTGCCGGGGCCGACTGAGACGCAATCGTCGCCGGTGGCGATCCTCGAGTTCAAGATGGTGACGCCGGAAGATGACTGGACGTGGATGCCGTCAGTGTTGGGGCTGTTCCCGGCGGCGGAGACCTTAACGGAGTTCATTTTGACGTTGTGGCACCCGTTAAACACGATATGGTACATTTGACTGTTGACCGAGGTCAGTCCACTAACTACAATGTTCTTAGAATTGGTGAATCCCAATGTCTACATACAGAAAAAAAAAACAATTAATTAATATCCGAGATCATGATTTTATAAATTAATTAAATTCCAAGGTTTTAAAAACAAAAAAATCCAAGCTTTTGGGATAAGATTCCCTGAGGGACGGTGCAGGAGCGCATTAATTTCGTGATCAAATCTCTAGCACATGCATGAAGCTTGAAACGCAAAATACAAAGGATCGAAGGAATGGACGGACAAGATTAATTAAGCGGAACATTCCCGCTATCTCAGGTGGTTCTGTTGTAATTAGTAGAATAGTTCAGGGGAATTTAGTCAGAAAAGATAAGATTTTCTTTTCTTTTCGCTCCAACTTTCTAGGTAACCAAACAGACCAATAGAGTGTACTGTGTAGTATAGTAATTAACAAACATAAAGTAAATATTAATTACCGTGGCTCCGCTTGGACAACTCTTGCCGGAGGCCTTACAGGCCCAGAGAGGAGAGCCCTGGCCGTCAAGCACGCCGCCGGAGATAGTAACGCCGTCAACGTGGTGGAAGAAGAGCCAGTTACCGGCATTGCCGATGACGTGGTAGTCTGACGGCGCGACGAGAGTGCCGTCAATGCGGACGGTGATGGCGGAGTTCTTGCATGGGCCGTTGAACTGAGCCTTACGGAGGGAGAATCTGCCTGGCGGCACGTAGATGGTGGTGGGCTTTGCGGAGGCGCAGGCTTGGGCCCATGCGGAGAGGAAGGCCTTCGTGGCATCACTATGTCCGTCGGATTTGGCTCCGAGGCTTGCCACGTTGATGGTCTGATCAGCACCGACGAGGACTAAGGGTGCGATGAAGAGAACTAGAAGGCTCGTGATCATTGTGTTGGTCATTTAGGTGTTTGGGGAGAAAGAAAGTGAAGGAAAGTGGGAGAGAAAATGAAGGAAAGTGTGGGAGTTATTGAAGGTGGTGAAGTAGAAACGGTTTTGAGTTGGTATTTATAAGCATCGATTTGCCAGAAGATTGCGTAGTGGTTTGAGCCAATATCAATAATGAGGGCCAACCCAATCAACTGAATTTTCCTATGCATGGAATCAAATTCTTTGGTGGATCCTAATTTTACACTCAACCTTATGGGAATAATATTTTATTAGGAATTATAGTAAAAATTATCAATAGTAACATTATAAATCTTAATTAATATCCAAATAACGAGGAAAAATGGGTTTAATTAATGATCATGATTTCAATTAGAATAGATGACCAAGGGAATGTTTGGAAAAGAAAAGAAAAATAAAGGAAACCCAATCTTGATAGGGACAATTATTGTTATTATTTGAGTTGTCTGTGTTATTTGCAGTTGTATTATTTCAAATTAGTTTATGTGTGTGCTTAGTGCACTATTTGATCTGATCAGGCTGTTAAGTTGTACACAAGTTATGCTCATTTCAGTATTGATTGCATGAGTTGTTATTATCATCATGTTTAGAGTCTGTAAATATAGAGTGTATAATGTTACTATCTTCCATTGTATTATTAATAATTCAACATGTATCATGATACGTATGAAAGAAAAATTCAAAAAATAATACTTGAATATAGATTTCTCTAACCTTCTCATGCCATTTCTCTCTTGACATTGAGAATATCTAAATCAATATTCTAGCAAAATCAATTAAAATCTTTCCTTAAATTTGTTCAAATAGATTTTTATAAATAAGTTTTGAACAAGCCTCTCTCCTTTATATAAATAAGTTCCATTTTTTTTTTCTTTTTGCAAAATATAGTGCTTGTTTTGTGTGGGATATATTTGAATTCACAAATCCTGGGTCTATGTTTTTGCTTGTAATTAATGACAATGGAGCTTTGCACTTGTCATGCAATCAGATTACTTCATGTATTAAATTTCAAAGAATGCCATGTGATCCACCACCTTTATATATCCACTTACAAGCAATAACCATGTCCTATATAATTAAATTAATGTTTATTTAATGTTGTTTTCAACAATTACATGAATTTCATGATTATACACATTATTATATATTGGGTCCAGTTGACACAATTAGAAACTAAGGCAAGGATAGGAGGTCATTGACACCACTAGCCCAAATGTGTATTGCAAGTGATAATTGAATTTAAGATTTTAAATGTTGATATACCCTTTCAAATCAAAGGACACACTTAATATCTATACGTGAACATACACATGAAAATCAAGTTGAAACTAACTTCAAAAAAAAGTTAGGAATATCTATCAAACATAGCTCAATGTTAACAGAGTTATTTCTTTTGATCATCGAGGACCAAATTATGTTTGGGTAATTGACTCTTGATTATCGAGGACCAAATTATGTTTGGGTAATTGTTATGATTTGTAGTTGTTTGTCTTAATTTATCTCATATGTATGACCTGTTGTTGAATATATATATATTTTCATAGTTAATATAATATAACATATCAAAATTACATCAAAAAAAGTGAGAAATGATTGATGTAATAATTTTATTCATGTTTTTTATACGTAAAGACACATTGATTAAAGTTAAATATGTACATATATAAAAATAATACCTTGGATCACCTATTTTGATTTATAAATTCGATTTTTATTGATAATAATAATAATAATGATAATAATAATAATATGATCGAAAATATCCATCAATATAAATTATTTTCATTCTCTAGTAACTAAAATCAAATTTCACACCCTAATCAATCAAACCAACCCACAAATGTTCATGGATGTAATTTACACAATGATCTTCACAAACTATTGGGAATCAACTTGTTGAGGGGAACAGTAAGTCAACTACTGTGGTACCAAGTTCACGTACTTGCGATGAACATGCCAACGTTTTAATGAGATTTTCGATTAGGTCAACGGAGGGAAGTGGATAGATGTAGTGGCTTACATATATATGATGTTCGTAAAACCCTATTATAAATAAGTTCAATTCTCAGGCACATCACCTGATTTCTTGTCCTTAATTTCATGAACCAATTGCTTCAAAAGAGAGAGAATGACCCATATTCCATGTGCATTAATAATAATTCCTTGATTTTTGTGTACAAATCAAACTCAATGTATATGGAAATTGATTAGTTTATCATATTTTCCAGTAGATATCCACAATTCAATAATTGCATGCTTACACCTTTTACCTATATACAGTTCAAATTTCATCGAGGTGGGTTGAGCTCACTTACGTGTGGATATAGATAAACTATTATAAAGTATGGCTAAATAGTGAATATAGAGTGCAAACCAAGAATTTAAAGTTTAATGATGTTTAATCTGATTTATTTAAATATACATGACCTTTTATGTAGAAGTTTTAGTATAGGTATCAAATAATGACAAGACTCATATATTTTTTAACATTATATTTTTATAGTTTAATGGATTGAAATCTACATCTTTCCCATAAGATTTCAGGTGCAAACCAAATCGTTAAAATTTTGAATGTGTATATATAGTTAACGATTTGATTAAACTGGACAATATAATAAACGTGAATAATTCAAAAAAAAAAGGGATATTGATGAATACTAAGTAATAATAAACTACATTCTTTATTAACATTGGAAATTTTATATTAAAAAGATAACTATTTTGACTTCTAAATTAACCCGATTATGTTAAAACTTGAAGGAAAGTATTTGAGCTGCACAAGTGTGGAAAAGACAAAATGAGTGAGAAACACTAGTTAGTGATTAATTGGTGTCCTTGAGCAAGGTCCTCTGTCGGTGTTGAGAGGGTGTTATAAGGAGATGGAGCCAACGCTTCTATCGAGTGAAATATTCATGGTGTCAACGTTAACTCGACATTAGCTCTTTACATAAAGTCGTCTCCTTGTATGTGAGAAACTCTTGCACAACAATCAAAATGTGGCACATACACTCTTATCAAAAAAGACTTTCACTTCTCTCTCAATCCATATCAAGAGTCGGTGCTACCAATTATCACTGATCGACCAAATTGCACCTTCAAGGCCGATGTACGGGCTCGAGGCTGCGGGCCTCAAGGCCTACAAGCTTTTGGGAGGCGCGCCACACAAGCACACCAGGAAGTCACACAGTTACCATGTAGACGCCTTCTATACAGATGAAGTAGAGTGTTTAGGTCCATTGTATAGGATCTTCTAGATTAGGTTAAAGATATGATTTTTCGAAGATCTCCTGGATACTATACTTTGCCATATTCCTAGATGCTCTTTTGTAACCGTTAAATTAGCTACATCTCGGCCTTCCATTTGACGAAGCTCAAGTATATAAGGGGGAGAGCTCCTCATTTATAATCACTCATTTTCACAAATAAAAAGTCTTATCTTTTTTTAGCAATCTTTCTCTCTCCTTCTATTGTCTTTTCCTTTTCCTTGTAGTTTTCTATCCTAGAGAGCTCTATCAAAAATCTCTTTCCTTTTTCTTTTTTCCCATATGTAAATCACAAAAACACACTTTCCTCTTTTTCTTTTTTTTTGGAATTCTTGTTTGTTCAAACATTTAGAAGTCAAACAAGTAGAATCTACATAGGATTTTCGCTGATATGATGATTTGTATATTGCAAAATATTCAAGCAAAAATTGTTTTCAGTTCATTATGTGATGCAAGCATTGTAGAAACAAACAAGCATAAAACATATAGGGACAAGTTCATGATGCAATATTAAGCGTTTGGAAAAGAACACGGTAATTATGAATAAGGTAACATATGGAAAGAAAGAAATTACCTCATTACCACATGTGAATACGCCATCCTTCATCACGAAGGAGCAACGGTAATGGGGTAATGGGGTACGCATCTTGCCATCGAGCCGGTGAGAGTGGCGGGAGTAAAAGGTTGATGCAATGTACTCTCCGTCTTTCTCGTGAATCCACAATATATTGAAACTATAGCGAGGGCTACCCTCAAACGGGTCCAATCCACTCCTCACAAGCAAGACAAGTCCATCTCCAATCCGCGATACATCAGTAAAAGAATACCCACGCCCTGCGAACATCTCCCCTCCGATCTTGATAATGCCTTCGATACGTTGAACATGCACCTCCAAGTCAGAAGATGATGGAATAGAATAGATGTGGCATGCCTAAGAATCTTCCTCGGAAATGCCACATTTTTCTTGAAGAACCTCCTCTCGGATGTAGAGGGGCCAAGGCTTCAGTGCGTCCATGTAGTTGAAGTCATCCATGGTGTGAAGTATGGGAGCAAGAAAAGATCTGATATCGAGATGAGCGAATACCAGTCCATCATAGGTAGAGACTGAGCAGGTGTCGAAGGGTAGGAATTTGATCTTCTTCCCATGGAACCGAAAGGTCACAGAGGTCCATCCCTAACCAGGAGTTGCTGTGTCAAAAGTGTAGGCCCGTCATGTATTGGTTGTGATGAGTAGGCTTGAACCAAGTGTGGTGATGACCTTTATGAGGAGGGCTCTCTTCATCTTCATCTGAGGAGATGGTGAATTGGGAAGCATCACGGATAAAAGGTGGATGTCTTTAAATGATTATAACTTTTATATACAAACTCAGATTAAAACCTATAAATTGTCTAGATTAAGTTATTCCAGAGACTAAGACTCTAAGACCATGAAATCAAGATTTAAAAGCTGAAATAAACTTTTAGATAATATATATATATTAATATATTCCAAAATTAATGGTTAATTAAGTTTAATATCTAGTTTTCTTTTCTAGTTTGGGTTTACATTTCCTTTTATAATTGTTAATTCTATAATTAGGAATAATATAGGTAATTTTTTATTAGGAAAAGGTTTAGAGTAATTTAGTTACTTTCTTATTAAGACTGTGTCATGAACATTATATAAGTGACTCTTTTGTTTCATTATAAATGATTCAATTATTATGACAAATAGTTTTTCTCTCAAACATTTTACAATTTATGTTCTAAGTTGCGATCTGAAAACTTCTTTTATCTCTCTTCTATACTAACTTGCTGCATCATATTGATATACATATATAACATCACTCTACATACAGAAAATTGAGTTGGGATGTTTTTTTTGATGAAGGTCAAAATGAAATCAATGTCATCTTGAGTACGTAATGAAAGAGAAGTACTAGTTAGTCATTTTTTTTTTTTGGAATGACTAGTTAGTGATTAATTTGCCTACCTAAGGATACTATTTTCTTTTGACCCTCTCGGCCTCGGGATGATATATGAAAGGCCCATTATAAAGAACTAATGGGCTTGTGTTGAAACGGCCGGCCTCAACATCTAACTAATCAATGGTTAGTTTTGAGTTCCACTTTTGGTTCATTCTCAATAAATAAATTTTGTGGTTTACTAGAGTGTGACAATAGGTATACTAAATAATTAGTTATATCTATTTAGATAGATTTAGAGTTGTGAGGTTAGTTTCGGCATGTTGTAGTGCCAGTTTTAAACTTGTCTCGGTGCCAACTTAATTGATTTTATGCTAGCTTGTGTTTAATGATTTGTGTCAGTTCCGACTGATTTATTGTATTAGTTTTGGCTGGTTTTAGTCTACCATGTGCACTTATATAATATAATATGTACCAATTGCACTATATAAATTTAGCTGAGCTTTGTTCAGAAAAAAAAAATTGCACATTTGCACTTACATCTAAGTTATGTTAACAGCGAAACTCTAACCTTTGAATAGAGCAAGAAAAATAAATTAGCATTTTGTACACGCACCCCTCCGCAGGACTCAACGATTGTCCTAACATGCGACTCCGTATAAAACATAAACCTCCAACACAACAACTCCGTACGGACATATATACTCCGCATATGTAGCGCCTAGGATGCTCCTACCTGAAAGCGACATGTATATTCCGACACTATAAATGAAACTCGATGTGGGTTTCGAATACTTCATTCACATATATCGGTACAAGTAATTATATAGAGGAGACCAAATATGGCTTGCCGTTGTTTCTTCTTCCTCTTAGTAGTTGCATATATTGTCGTGTTCTTCTTCGAACCATCGAGTGCTTCGACGACGTCAACGTACAGTGTGCTCAACTACGGAGCACGAGGTGACGGCAAGACGGACTCGACGTTAGGGTTCCAACGTGCATGGAAGTCAGCATGCAAGTCATCGTCAGCCTCTACGGTCTACGTTCCGAGAGGAAGCTATTTGATAAATATGGTGCATTTCGAAGGGCCGTGCAAGAGCACGACCACGTTCCTGATCGAAGGGACTCTTGTGGCGCCCTATGGTTTAGGGGCACTTGGTGACTCAGGGTACTGGATCCTTTTTAGTAAGGCCGATAGGGTCATCGTCACCGGCGGCGGTACCATCGATGCTCGGGGATCTGCTTTTTGGGCTTGCCGGAGGAGCGGCAAGAGCTGTCCTAATGGTGCTCGGGTGAGTATATATATTGTATTCTATTTTTGGTCATGCCACTTTGAGGCATATTTTTTGTGCCTAAAGTGTCATTACGTGATGCATATATAT
>JAYMSW010001042.1:0-18228 GCA_036897725.1 Erodium texanum | reverse complement strand
CCCACTTGTGACAATGATATTCATGAACTTAAGATCATGATTAATGATCTTGACTATCACAATAGAATGAAGCACTATTGTTGTTTGTTTTTTTCTTAAAATTTAAGTTTAGTTGGAGTTGATCTTTAACTGTTCACATTGCATCCAAATTTTTTGGTGCACGTGTACTCGAACTACACCAAAAAATTATGAAAGAGTTCTAGATGCGTTAAGTACTTCATTCCGTGTAACTGAATCTAAAGGTATTGCGTATCGTTTTCGGCTTCATCATTAATATTGTTTTTAAAGATGGCCGTTACAATATAACTCTATACTTTTGTACATGTATCTTTTTCACCCGAGTAATCCAATAAACTATTGCATTCAACTAATAAATAATCTTGTTAATTGTGGGAGGCCAACTCTATATTTATAAAGACTAAAATCATACATAATTAATAAGGTTTATCTTCCGTTGTACCGTCCGAATCCCAAATGAATGACAAGAAAGTCTAGTATTCTTTTCTAGCTCTAAATTTGATAATCTATTTATATTTCATATTTAACCATGGTCCTCTCCGTTTTAAGATTATACGAATATTACCAAATAAAATAGCACAGGGGTAACGGTAGAGTAATATTTAAATTTAGAGGACAAAAAGACCAAAGTATATATAACACGCATCCTAAGGGTTTTTGGGTAGAGTCTGTGTATATATGCCACGACCCTTTCGTATTAAGTCCAAGAAAACCAGTTGTGCAGCTTAACTTAGCTGGATATATTATAATTTTGGTCACTTATATATAACACATTCCATCTGGCACAAACACTTATATAGTATTAAACTGATTTGCAAACAAGCCAGCTTTCATGCATGCCATATATACATTTGCATAAAGGGCAGGCTCCCAGAGGCCGAACATTGCATTGGATTTCAATATAATTAATTATAAGCTTAATTGTTGCCTAATCGGCTTCGAGGACGGCCAAAACTATCATATTTTATTCGTAAAGAATGTGGAAGGAATGCAGTTATATATAATATGATTAAGTTAAGAGACAGACTGAGGCCAGCCAAAGAAACAAATCTAGTATACTACAAAAAAAACATTGTAACTGATGTACACGAAAAAGTCCAACTTACTAAGCTTACCAAACACATTTTCTCGTACGTACGGCACGGTCTTTATTGGATCGCGATGAAAGTTAAATGATTTCATTTCCTAGACTTCACTGCAATATATCTCCTGAAAAAGCAATAGTAAATTGCTAATTAACTAGTGAACCAACCCTAATTCTCCATATATTATTGATAATTAATTAGAAAATCATTAAAAGATGTGATGGGTGCAGGCAGGCCTCGGACCACAATAAAAACACATAAACTAGAGGCCATTTTCACTTCATTAATGCGATCAATACCTATAACAAGAATTAGCATGGAAAGTGATGAATCCAGCCAAAGCCTCCAGAAACAGCACGTAATAGTCAGTGACAGTTCCGAGCAGAGCCAAGATCGTGAAGATCACGATCAGGAGCAAGGTCAAGGTCAAGCTCCAAGCCCGACCAGCAGCATCAGGTCCTACGAGTGCACCTTCTGCAAGAGAGGCTTCTCCAATGCCCAGGCCCTTGGAGGACACATGAACATTCACAGAAAGCACAAGGCCAAGCTCAAACAATCCTCATCTTCATCATCAAAGGACGCAACACCTCATCATCATCATCAACAACAACAATTGCAACCTCTCAGTAATCTCGAAACCTTGTACTCTGCTCCTACGAACATGCCAACATGGCCTTGGAATTATCAAGAACAAACCAACCCGAGTCCTGGTGCCATGAAACAACCCCACCACCTCCCGCTCTTCACGGAAAGGCCGGCCGATAAAGATGACCAGACCGATCATGTGTCCGATTCCGGACAACAATTAGACCTCGAGCTGAGATTGGGCCCTGAGCCTAACAAAGATTCGGCGGCTACTACAAGAAAGTTCTTCTGATCAAACACGTTGATTCCATATCATCATTGCATGCATGCCATTTTGTTTTCTTCCTTCTTTTTACTACAAACTTGCATATGTCCTATCCGTCTCAGTTCATGATCAATAATGTTGATTATTCATGCATATAAAAAATCTTGTCTACTTTTCATTGTCAACAATCACGTGGCGTAATCAATTTCATCGATTGTTTTCATGTTTAATTAATATACTTTACAACTTCAATGTTCTAATTAGTTTAATGAGTTCCAAATCTCTCTTCTTCCACGTGCGTGATCGATATATACAACCACCTTAGCTACATATCAGCAAATAAACAGCACATATGCTGAATTGAAGAACACGCCTACATATATATATAGCCACCGATGAGCCCAACAAGTTAAAAGAGGCACTTGGCTTGTTAAGACCAATTATATAGGAAAAGTATGGTCTTACCGATCATGGAAATTACTAAACCAAAAAATTTAAACATTGCTAAAATTGTTGGTTACTAGGTTGATATATGTCTTTGATTAGGTCCTGGTACAATTTGATCTGCTCTTTATGGTCCGTCAGCTTTTCTATATCTATATCGAATTAATCCATGCTTTGCAACTGTTCAATCTTCATCACATAACGTTCCCGCTTATCGTTTAAGTTGACATGAGTGGACAGCTCTATATGTTTGTTCTTCACCTCCGGATTCATTCGGGATCCATAGGTGTAGTGTGGATGAGTCTACCACCCAATCTTCACCCGGTTGATCCGTTGTATGGGGTACGAGCTACCAAATGCATCCAACTTCGATCTTTTTGATCCGTCAGACCCGTAAACAACCATTCTATTTGGGCTCATTCCGAACAACGTCAAATCAATGCCTAGCTTGAAATGGTATAGTGTTACAATCTCCGCATACTTGTCCACCGCCTTTTTGTAGATCATGTCATCTGAGGCATTGTTCTTTCCGTCTTCCTTCAACTGCTTAAAAATCCCAATAAACAGCTTCACCCGATTTTTCATCTTCGATCATTAATCCTTCATGGTTTTATGACTCATCTGCTTTTTTGACAGTGCATGGTTCTCAGTATAGTACTCTACATGGACAGGACCTCCAGAAAATGTTTGAAGTATGGTTGTTCCTTATATACAGGTCCGTCGATGATGAAGCCAACAAGCTGCTAATTATAAATCTTCATCTTCCATTCGTTTTCAATAGGGCCGCCTACTTTGCCACCGCACGTTTTGTCCCTGTACCCGTCCTCTTCCAGTTCTTCTTGGGTAGCACCGACAAAGACTGACTGTGACCCACTCCAGCAACAAGGTACGAGGTTGGCCTAAGTATCGAGCTAATGCTCTTGACCAGGATGGAGCTCGAGATAGCAATCCTCTGTGTAAAAACCAAGATAAAAGGTCTTAGGGTCAACATGTTGCATTTCTGTTTCCAAATGACTTCATCTAGAAATACCTCGAAATCCTCATGGAGCAAAGAATGTTTCGATTGGTTTTTTCCACTACAAGTATCAAACATAGTTGAAGGAGAAATGAGAAGGTTCAACCTAAATAAGAGAAAATTTATGAGAATTTAAAAAAAAAAAATTGAATATATATGAAAAGAGGAATGAGGGTAGTACTTACAAGTGTAAATACAACTTTTATTAATTTTTAAGACTCACTTTTTGTTCGTTTTACTTTTTTGGAATAATAGTTAACAATAGGTTTAGGAGACTTCTCGGTCCATCTTGCTATTCCTCTCGGTTTACATACAACCACGTTGACCTTAGTAAAAAGTGGAAAAAAAATTGAAGTACAGGACACGCGTCATTGACAAGCCGTATATGAGACCACCTGACTAAGGCCGAAGCCGCATCACGAACCGCTTCTAACGTCGGAGGCCGTGAGGCAACTTTCAATCGAAAACATCAGATTCCGCTTGTTCACAATGAACTGGCCTCTAACCCTTGATACATCATTGGAAGCCTCCATCCAAAACTATTGTTGTAGGTGCTCTAAGGGACTTTTATTCATGCTATAGAGCCTATTTATTCTCAAGTGGTCAAATGTATTTAGCAACGTCAAGGAACGTTGACTTCCTTGACTTGGTGGAGACATGTGCTTCTGATAAACAGTCGTCCAAGCCTAGTCATTCGAGTTACAACTTGTGTCCTAGGCAACCAAAGGGCCACCAGGAGACTAAAATACACCTTCACGTCTGAAACTCTGGAAACATGGAGCTTTCAGCTGGAATAGATTCTCTAAACAATTTTTTCCAAACAAAACCATCATTTCTCTGAATTAAAAGCAACACTACAAACCCTTTTTTTTTTTTTTTTTGAAAAGCAAAAGCACAAACCAAATGCATCCACCTGCTAGTGCTCATTGACACAGCAGCCAACATGCACTAAACATTGTTGAGATATTCCAACATCAATCCATAAACAGAACTTACAAGATAAAACTGAACATACAAAAAAAACAGGCGAGCTTGTTCTGTCAAAAACTTCAACCCCCCAAAGAGTGTAAATGGAATAGCATAAGAAAAAGAAGAAACAGCTCTCAAGAATAACAAGTATCGCATCCACATCTCTACAGACAAAAAAGATGGTTAACTTAATCATGTGCTTTAGCTTTATTATTTCATACAGAAATCAACATTTATTCACAGAAGAATAGCTCAGTTTGTCACATTCAACATGGTTAAGTCCTCCACAGAGAAATAAAAAAAATACATATATATAAAGATAAGGTCACTTAAATCACAGCTGATATTAACCTAAAACATGGTGAATTCAAGGCTAAAGCACCATTAGAATTTAGTAAACAAGCCCAAAAACAGCTCTGAAGCTGTCAACCAACCACCGACATGAAATTGAATTGCAGTAAGGACAATGCATATACATGTAAATAATATTCGCCAACAAGAACTTAAGCTCTTACTGGAAACATAAAAGAAAGGAAATACATCACCTGGGTTGATCGATGTTCAAATGCTGATGTGCAGTCTGCTCAACAAGTGATTGACAATACATTCATCTATAAATTCATCATAAAGCTGATTTAGTTTACAAATGTGAGAAATCCACAAGGCCTGATTTTTTTTCCCATAGACAAAGATATATATAATCAGTCAACTCCTGTGACCTATACTTCTACCCTTCAACTCTCAACCCTACTGATGTGTTGCACAAAACAGCAACAATGAAGAAAAAATAGGTATCACAATATATGCACTTAATCAGCACAATGAAACTGATCAACATCAATTTAAGTAATGCATATTAAGAAGAAGAAATATCAGATTCCCAACAATGGGAAGACAATTATTACCAGAAAATCTAGCAGCAAGGTCAGCATAAAGCTACACTCAAGAGAATAGCTCAGGAAATCCTCATTGTTTGCATCTCAGCTGCCAGCAATAAACACAGACTACATTAAACAGTAACCAAAATAGAGAAACATAAGGATTACTAGCAAATTGTCAGTACTGCTCAAAATGATTAAAATGATAATATGAAAAGCTTGATGTTCTAGGGCAGCAACATATTTAATGGTCCATTCCCTTCCTTGCTTTCAGTTTTTCAAGAGCTTTCTCCCGCAGCTCAATCTCAAGCCTTTTCTGCTCACTCACACTCTCAATCTCTTCATCATCTCTTCGATGAAGTTGCCTCCTCGCATCATGGTTATCATCTGAAGAATGATCATCGCTCTGATTCTTCAGCTTTAGCTTCTCAGCACGCCTTTCCTCCCTTTTGCGGCGCCGTTCCTCACGTCGTCGGCGCTTCTCTTCCTTCCGCAACTTCTTCTCCTCTCTCCGCCTCCTTTTCGCCTCCTTCCTATCCTCGATTCCAGAGTCATAACTATAATCATCTGAACCATCTTCTTTACTCTCAGATCTCCTATGCTTTCTTTTTCCTTTCTTTTCATTTATGTGCTTGTCACTCTCCTCAGAACCAGAGTCAGAAGCACCACTCAAGTAATTATGATCAAGTTTTCCTACCGATGCAGATACAGCCTCAGACTTACGACGGTGATCACTTTCCCTCATACTATTTGAACGAGAATGACTTTTGTGATCAAATTTCTGGCCATCTCCAGGGTATGATAACTGTCGCTTCTCACCTAGAGAAAAATCTTTTCCTACAGCTGGTGATTTCTTTAGTTCAGGGGATGCACTATGACCCTCCCTCAAGGAAGTCTCACTGTCACACACAAAAAAAAGGTTTTGTTATAGGCATGAAAGTGATCAAAATAAAGGTGGCTCACATGGATGACAGAAGTGATACCTCTTCTTTTCCCAGTTTTTCTCTCTTTTTTCCATCCTATCAGGACGGCTCCCAGATTCATTAGCCTGATACCCTGATATTCTTTCAGGAGCAGGCTCTTCCACATAATGATCTTTTCGCTTACCACCAGAGGATGAATGCACAGACCCTTTCTCTGATGACTTAGATTTGTTATTTTCATCATCTCTAAAAAAAACACAAAAAAAAATAATAAAAAAAAAGATAAAAGGTAAACAAATGAGCATTATGATGAAGCCAACAATATAACATAAGAGTGTCCATTCAAATTCCACCTGGAATGATTCTTTTCTTTTCCCTTCTCAGTTGTTTCTTGACTGTTGTCATAGTGAGGTTTCTCCTCTCTAGGTTTACGTGGAGGACTATGGCTTCGGTTCCTCATTTGTCTCCTAGAACTTATGCATGGGATGAAACCCCATCAACAAAGCAGCCAAAAATATTCAATGAAGCAAAACATTCAGAAAATACATACATTATACTACATAATAAAAAGTGATACCATCAGTAAGAAGAATAATAAAGAAGAGATTGTACCTCTTATCGTCACTGGTACTCATACTCACATCTGACATATCAGGGGACAATCTTCCACGGGCCCTACAATGAAGTATAACACACCATTCAGTTCAGTCTGATAATAGATTAAGATCAATATGAAATCAAGCACCAATTAAATATAATAAGATCCGCCTCGAGCAGAAAAAAAAAAAAAAAGAGAATATCTACATTGTCATAGTAATGTACTGAACAAAACTACTCAAAACCTTTTATATCTTATCATCCTAGGTAAAGTAACCTAAATCCATGAATTCAAAAACCAAAGAAATGAAGAATAAGAATTGCACCAACAAAACCAAGAAACTCAGCTTCCTCGTACCTGTTTTCTTCTTTAGGGGAGTGTATCGGTGATCTCCTCCTAACTGGTGAAGAAGATATGTGCCTGTCGGGAGATGGGGACAGAGATCCATTCCAAGAAAGAGTTGGTGATCTTTTGCGGACAGGAGTAAGGGATTTGCGCCGTTCAAGTGGTGATGGAGATCTACGTCGAGGTGTTGACGAAGATCTGCGATATCGCCGTCTTGGAGGAGAAGGAGATCTTTGCCGTGTAGTAAAAGGCGATCTGCGTCGCATAGGTGGTGACCTATACCGCCTGGGTGAAGGAGACCTGCGTCTCATGGGAGGAGACCTTCGCCGCGGAGGTGAAGGGGACCTACGTCTCATATAAGGGTATCTACGCCGCACAGGTGTAGGGGACCGTCGCCTCCGACGAATAGGAGATGGTGATCTGCGTGGTGAACGTAATCTACGCCGTAAAGGAGTTGGTGATCTCCTTTGAGAACGTGATCTAGATCTTCGCCTAAAATAAGATGTTCTTCGATGTGGAGGCGAGGGGGATCCAGGTGAATGCCTTCCTCGAGGTGAAATAGATCGCCTTCTCGGTGAGCGGTGTACCCGTTCAGATGAGATGGAGCGCCTTCGTGCATCTGGTGATTTTGACACACTTCTTGATTTACGC
Source organism: Erodium texanum (assembly GCA_036897725.1). Lineage (NCBI taxonomy): Eukaryota > Viridiplantae > Streptophyta > Magnoliopsida > Geraniales > Geraniaceae > Erodium > Erodium texanum. Next base: position 10,452 of record JAYMSW010001042.1, on the reverse strand, counting down.
CCATCACTGAAACATTATTTCAATTCTGTCAGATGATACCATTTGAAAATTTTAAATTATGGTCACCAAACATAGTACATTATATGTGCAAATACTTCCTCAATGTCACACCCAAGTGACCACATTTCAATTCAAAATAAACTGCCCGGCAGCTAATACATATTACTTTTGGCAAGAAAAAGATGCCTACTCTGAGTAACTTCTGGAATCAGAAAATGATCTACTCATCGACCGGGATGGTGAGCGACTGCACAAAGAAACAAAAAATACACTATTACCAAATGCATCCCAAGTAAAATTACATTTAGCCATGTCATACAATAATCAGAATAACTATGACGAGGGACATCACTGTCAACCATCAGCGAGCAATTTGAAGGAATCACTGAATGACCGTGATATTTGTTTAACAACATATGCATGCATTCATAGAAATATATATACATAAATATACATGTACATGTCTAGAAACTAGGAATTTTGAAATGAAAGATTATGGCCATTTGTATAAGCTGATTCTACCATCTAACAATAACACACTAGCTAGACCACACACCTTGCAATACTTTTGCAAGAATGTCAGCAAACGAGGTAAGAGGAGACTTTAAGTTTAGCTAAAGATCTATATGAGATCAACACAATTGGCTCAAAGTATAGTGGCACAATGGTGTTGCACAGCAACTACTTTGAGAACTAGCAATAACTTTATGTTCTATTCATCTGGAAGTCAAATAGCAAATTTGACCACAAATTGAAAAGAACTGAATCTCTCCGGCTAAACTGTATTCTGTTTTTTATAGGAAACTAAACAATATTATGTTACTCCTGTCACATGATATCCAACCACTTCATCAGCAAACCCTAGACAAAGCTGTAAGCATAAAATAGAAACACAGGCCACATGTAATCATATTTCAGTAACATTGATTTTCAGTACTAGAGTTCTTCTCTTTTTCTTTTTCATATTTAGCTGCATATATAAATGATCGGTCCTACACTATAAGGGGCTCCATGGTTACCCTTCTTTAATGCTTGTATTCTGTACAGAGGGAAAAAAGATTGCCCACATAGTAAATTAAATATTTAGTATCTATTGTTGTCACATAATTACCACTCGATGCAAAAACATATAAATACAACTTCATGCCATATGTAAAATAGATAAATAAAAAATCTTATTTCTCACCTGCTCCTCCCTCTTGCGGCATCCCTCCTATTGTTTCTTTTCTCATCCTCGGGACTGAAATCTGAGGCCCTCAAGGCCCCATGCTTTGAATTGAGACCCAAATCAGCATCGGTGGCTTTCATCTCAGCACTGTCATCCTACAGTAGTTTGAGGTAAAGGACATGAAGCCAAATAAATGCAGAAGGTAGCTGAACGCCATGAAAAACACAAGTAGCAGTTAAAACCAAAAACAAAATTCTAGAGAGTAACATTAGCATAAATAATTTAGTATTACCATCTTCTTCAGTCTCTCTTGTTCAATTTCTCTGCCTTCTTTCTCTCTCTTTTTCTGAATTTCGTTTGCTATGCGGTCTGCTTCGGCCTGTGTTGTTGCATAGGACATTATTAATACAAAACCACTAAGTAAGCTGACTATGAAATAAAGCATGACCTTATAAAATTCAACCTTTTTCATCCTAGTTTCCTCTTCTTTAGCATCCAATATTTGTTGGGGAACACCACTAGCATTGTTCTGTGCACTTAAAAGAAGTGTCCAAAGTTCCTTCATAAACTTCCCAGTATTTTTCTCCATGAATCCAGTAAGCGATATTTGGACCTCCTTCCCATTCACCAACTGCAATCAGAAGAAGGAGAACATGCAGCAAGTTAAAAATAAATAATGCTGATCTGAAGTAATTAAACATTAAAATCCATGGTTCTTGTAACAATAAATTTGCAAGAAAAATTAAGGGAATCAGATAATAAGCTTTAGGTTAGTGTGCATCTTGGCCAGTGAGGTTTAATTATGATAATTATTAAATCCCTACGACAAATAATATTTTGAACCATCAAATTAGTATACCCTGATAAAAGGGTTGGAGCGGTAAGCTAGTAGGGACCTACAGACATGGAGGTTTGTGTAACTGTGTTCACAAAAAATGAAGGATAAATACACAAAAGTAATCAGGTACTGAAAAGTTGCAAGACAAACAATACAGACATAAATGTTTGTTTACCTTCCCTTCTAGGAGACCATAGATAAAGTTGATAAGAACCTCATCTTCAAATCCAAGGAGCTCAGTTACCCTATTAGCAATCCATGGTCGAATTATATCCATCTTTACTTTGGTGATGTCCACCTGAGAAACATAATTTAAGAGCTTGTACAACCAAAACATATCAACAATACATTTTAATAACTCGTGCACTCTGGGCTACAAAACAAAGGTAGACCTCCCCTGGGCCAATTGATGAGGGACAATCCAAAAACACCATAGAAACATTAGGTAGGCATCCTTCACAAGACTCAAACCCATGGCCTCAAGGTCACGGGCCAAGGCTAGAGTCTACATGAATACATTATCATGCCCAGATTGTTAATATTCATAATCATGCATTGAGTTGCCTCTTCTTGTACGATAAAAATGTAAAAAAGAATGTTCTTTCCGAGCTAAATTTCTTCAATTTTTGGATACCACCCTTAGTTCAATTTTCAAGTGTCCCCGAATGTGACACACAGAATTATTCAGAATACACAACCAAGTAGTTAATTACATTCCTAGCACCCTTCCTTAATTACACGCACTACTCCCCACCCAAGTCTAGTTCTCCTGAAGTTCATGATATGAAAGGTGTCTAAGCATCAAAAGGAATGGCCGTGATTCCAATTATTGATCATAATTGGTCATATGATAGTACATAGTGCCGAATTAACCATGCGTACAAAATTATTGAAAAAGAATATGGATGACGAAAACAAACCAGATGATCCAATTCTGGAGGAAACTTCTGGGATTTCATGAGCTTGGCCTGCTTGTTGGAGAACCGAGTGTCCTGGTCGGCTGAGGTGCCCTGGCCAAATTTGATTCCAATGTCAACAAAATCAATTAATCGTCAATTCAATAAGAAGAACGTGTAGGTAATAACTGTTAAAAATACATGAGATCAATTGTTCATGAATCCCACGGCATAGATCTATATAGGAAAAACAAACTCACCCGAAAGAAACCGCCCGACATCTTCTAAGGTTTTTGAAGGATGCTGAGAAAACAATGGGAGGAGATAGTTAGGTGGTACTTGAAATTGAGCTACGTGTGCATCTATGGCGGAATAGAGAGCCGAAGATTTGGGGGAAAGTGAAGGAACTGGACTGGATCGGACCAATCTCTATCTCTGCGTCTTCTCAGAAACCAGATTCTATGTCTGGGGGCGTGCGACGATGGTGGTGATGATTATATTGTGTACTTGTTGGAATTGGGGGTTTAGAGGGAGCTGTGTAGCGTGTCTGGCAGTATGTGCGAGTCGAGTGAACTCGTCCCATTCTATCTGCCCTAACCAGTTTTTATCTAATTACGGAATTGTCCTTGGTCATGCTTGTCCGTTTTATTAAAGGGAGAAAGCTCGCACGTGGAAAACTTTTAAAAAATATATATTAAGGGAAATTACTAGTTATTAGAGCAAGTTCATCGATTGGCGTTGAGAAAATGTTCATGAGATAGAGCTGGTGTTGGTGTTGAGGAAAAAATTGTGGTGTTGGTGCCAACAAAGAAACTGGCCCCGTGTGAAGACTTTGCCTGGAACCGGAGCCGCGGAGTGTGCACCAATCAGGTGTCGTCACGTCAGATGTGAATGAGTCGTGCCTAACGACTCTTTTTTCCCAAAATGCCCTTTAGCTCTTCTCGTTTTTCCAAAATACCCTACAACCCAATCATATAAATACCTCCTCCCATTTCCACCATTCTACACATTATTTCCTCAAAATCATTTCTAATTCATCACATCTTTGATTCACAATCCTCAAGTTCATACTCACATGGATCTCAACAACAACAATCTCGTGTTCAACCTCTATTTTAACCCATTCGATACAAACCAAGTTGGAGCGTCTTCCCAATCCTCTCCCAATATACGACCCCCATAATTTTTCTTCAATCCAAACCAAGTTGGAGCACCTTTCCAATCTTCTCCAAATTTCCGCTCCCCACGAATGTTGACCCCAATGGAGTACATTAACTACATTGCCCCATTTGAGACCCAGAGCTTCATGGGCATGCAAAACTCCAAATACTATCCTCAAATGCCCTTCAACCCAACATCCAACACGCCAGACTTGTTCAGCATGTGTGGCTCCGACGGTACACCATCCACGCCATCTGATAGGAGTTGATCTGTAGGCCCGATCAACCTCGATGCAGACGTAGACATTCACGAAGACAAAGACGAGGATCATATGGTGGAGCAACCTCAACCGAAGCATCAACCGATGAAGAATCCTCGGATGACATGACCTTGTGCCAATGAGCATGTCCTCCTTGACGTTTTGTTGCACCATTCAATCGATCCAATCGGTAACAACAAGAAGAAGGATGAGAAGTATTAGCAGGATGTTGACGCAAGTACAACTAGCACCGAAAATAGGGCCCGGAATTGAGAGAAAATCAGTGTAAAGATTATTGGTAGAAGATGCAGCAAAAGGTCATCAGATTCAACGATATATACCTACGACAAAATGAGCTGCATCATAGCGGTATGTCTAACGATTAGATTATGGCAGAGGTGGAGGCCGAGTACATGAGAGATGTTGGACATGTTTTCGCTCACAAGCATATTTGGGATAAAATCAAGCACCTCCCTAAATGGTCTGTCTAGATGATATCTTCATCCTCGAGCAAGAGAACGAATACAAATTGTACATCTCCTTGCAGGGCATGGATTTCGGGAACCCCATCTTTACAAATGTTGATATGCCTCCGCTGTCGATTGTGCAACGTCCCCGAGGACATAAGGCGCAAAGAAAGACAAGGGCAAACAAAAGACCGGTGAAACCGGAGATATGTCGGACTTCAGCGGAACCATCTTTGACCTGTAGGACCTCCATCAAAGTCAAATAAAGCAACTCATGCTAGTTGAGGATCAAAGAACTGAACGTGGAAAAAAAAAGGAACACAAAAAAGAAAAGGAGAGCATCTAAAGGAAAAAAAACAATGCGAAAAAAGAAAAAGGTGAACATGAAGCAAGACAGCAAGCCATTGCAGCTGAACACGAGACTCGTGCAGTTGAATAACAAAGCTCTTGTTGTTGAATGCGCAAAATTGGAGGCTCTTCGAGAGTACGCAGCATTGAAGCGGGTAGACAAACCCCAAATGACCGAGGAGGAATTACAAGATCACTTCGACCTCTTAAATATATATAAGATGATGTTGAAAATTTAGGAGTTCTTTGTAATTCCCATTCTAGTTGTTAATAAAATGTTCTTTGTTTTACAACTGTGCAAAAAAAAAAACAAGAAAAAATATCAACATAAGCGTTAGCGCCGTGATGGCCTTGGCAAAACTGTAACACCGACACCGTGGTGTTTCCGAGATGATGGGTCTCACCCATATCTGACGTGGTGCTCACAACATCGGCCACGCGATGGATTTCCTCTTATCTATCTCACTTTTTACATGTCACTAAATAACTTTCTCTTACTTGTCACTGCCTTCAACTGAGTATGACCAAAATACCCTTCTTTGCCTTCCAAATTTTCAAAACCGTACCCTCTTTCCAAAAATTCTCCTTCTTCCCCAACTGTTGATGCATTTTTTCTTCTTAGGTTCTCTGACCTTCTTTTTTGTTCTTCCTTTCCATTAATTGTCAAGTTGAAATTCAATAAATAAAACTTTTATTCCTTAATCGTTTACAATTGTAATTCAAAACTCATTAATGGTAGAAAAAAAAAATGAAATTCATTCCATACAAGAATTTGCCAATATTTAACGTACTTATCTTGTCCATATATTTTAACAACATATTATAAAGAACTTGCATAATGCGTTGTCCAGGGACCATCACAGCAAGGTACCAGTACCGATACCACTCTCGCCAGCTATTCTCCACCATCTTTATTTTCAGGCGGTCTCGCCGGCGCCCTGACGAGATCGAGGAAGAAGAGCGTCCCGGGATCCTATCGCAGCTTCCTCAGTCGCAGTTGTGGAGGAAGAATAGGTGGCCGACCGTGTTCCTGCTGCAAGCGTCGTCGTCTCCTCAGGCACTAGTTCCAAACGCAGAGTGAATGAGAAGGAGGAGCTAGGTTTTTATTTTATTTTTTTAATTAATGTTTAACAAGGTTACTTCCGGATTTTCGTAGCATAAGTGACCATATGACTTGCACATGATGATTTTTTAAACATTTTATTTTTAGTTTTTAGAAAAATAGATGTAAAAATAATAATTAAGGATAGTAACAAATAAGAAAAAATTTTTTTAAGTAACTATGCTTAAAAGTGGAATAAATAAAGATAGTGACATGTAATTTCCCTTTTTTTTAAGGTACCTCTATTTGTAATCTTAGTAGATTTTTTTATCATCAGCAATCAATATCGTAATGAAAATTAGCCACCAACTACCACATCTCTCACTCTTACCTCCTCAATTCCTAAGACAAACAAGAGAAATTCCATATTCAATTTCACAAGCATATCAAAAAGATCAAAACAATCTACACATTATTGATATTAGGAGCCTCCTTGTTAAAATTCACCATCAATCTTCGAAACTTCAATCTATAGCTCACCAGTGAAGGAGCAATCTATAGAAGCTCTAGGAATCACAGTCCCGTTTTAGATTTGGGCACATGTAAAGGAGAGAAAGAGATACCTATCTATCTCTACTCCACTGCTGATCTTAAGCATCATCACTAACCTCCTTCATTCCAACGTCGATCTCTTCTACAACTTTATGATGATTAGTGTTCGATTTCAAGCAGAGCTCCTCCTCCATCGTGTGTGCGCCTCCAATAGTGCCATCTCCCCCGAACCCCTCAAGTGAACTTCAGAAGCGTTGTTCATCTATCGTTGCTTTTCAACATCGATCTCCACTCCAAAATCGTCGACCTCGTCAACTACTCGATGCACGAGATGTGACTCAGGGTATAAATCGTGACAGCTAGGGGTTGGATTTTTTTTTACGGTTAGTTTGGGTTAATAAGCTTAGGGTTATAATAAATGAGTGTAGATGTAAATTTCCGGGTTTAGATATGATCTGCGCACAATTGGATCCGATAGATTGGCACTTAATACCTTTTTTATTGGGCGGGTCACAAGCCTCAATATATAATATCTACAAATATGTGGGCGGATACGAAGTGATGCCGTTGGGCTGGATATCCGCCCACGAACACCTCAACATCCCATATTTTTCACAACAAAACATCTACCTTTAATCCAATTATCTCAATTTACCTACCCTCTCTCCACATTTTCCAAATCTTGATGGATTTCATTAGCCAATTGCTCGATCAACCAACTCTTTCCCCTTGAAAAATTGGAAGACTTCAGAGATAACTTTTTTGTTCTTGATTCTCAGATATATCCTCTCTCCACATTTTCTAAATCTCCCGATGGATTTCATTAGCCAATTGCTCGATCAACCAACTCTTACCCCTCGAAAAATTGGAAGATTTTAGAGATAACTTTTTTGTTCTTGATTCTCAAGTTGAAGATTCCAAATTCGATTGGAGATCTTATTACCAACCATCTCCACTTGTAACCGACACCCCGATTGAATATCCAACTCCTCCATCTTTGAGTAGCTCCTGATCGTACATACTATTTCGAGCATAAAATGCACCAACCAACATTTTCACATCTTCACTTGGTTCCCATGTAGAGGGTTCCACCAGACCCAAAAATCTAAGGGTCAAAAGTAGCATCGATGAAGAATAATACCTCGTGAGTGCATGGCTCAACAACTCACACGATTTGATCCTTGGGAGTGCGAAACTGGGGGATAAGTTGTAGAATGCTATAGGCACAGAGTTTGTTCTGAGAAAAATCCCTTCCGACCCCATACGGACTTTGAAGAATTGAAACGATCATTAAAGACTCCTCAACAAGAAAGGTGCAAGATTTCTAAGGTTGTTGGGCTAAGTACGAGCGTCGGCACCAAAGCGTAAGATTTTATGGCCAACTTATGGCTCAAGCATAGGAAATGTACAAGGCAATGCAAAAACATGACTTTGTTCAAAAGAATTGGTGGGGGCATGAAGGATCAACCACAGTGGAACAACAAGAACCCGTTCAAGGCCAACTGGTGCTCTAAAGCCTTCAATCAAAGCAAGTGAACGAGGTTGGACGAGTCTGGGTCCTGCAAATCATTCAAGACCCCTAATGAAGTCCGGCCCAAGGTAAAAAAGAAGTCAAGACGAGAAGCAAATGAAAGCGAAAGGCTTGTACAACATGGGAGCAAGATGAGTTTCCTATGGTATTTCACAAATGCTATTAGATCCAACAGTTTGCTTCAAGAAACTTGATCAAAACTGGGAAATATTAACTTATTGAAACGTGCTCAGAAGATATGGTACAAGTATTATGAAGTGGAAGTCGAGACACATTGATGATGTCCTAGTAAGATATAAAAAAACTCTTGCGTAGAATGTTTAGGACAATTCAATCCTTCAACCTATCGGATGTTTGAACATATGATTTTCAATAATTTTGTATTAGCTTATGTTTTTTATGATTTTTATTTTATGTATTTTCCAATTTTAATGTACACTTGTTTTTTTTTTGTTACGTGATCACCTTAGTTATTTATTTAAATTTATGAATTTTTCATCTGGACTTGCAAAATTTTGTCATTATTACATTAATATAGTGTTTTTTATAGTAAAAAATGATGTTTAACTCCAACCATGGCTTGCAATTTTTTATATCAAATATTACATCAATCAAATCTTTTAATATTTTAACATAAAATGACATTAAAGTAGTAATAAAGTGATAAAGTAGTAATATAGTAATAATATTACTTTTGCAAGCCCATTTAAAGGGACTCTCAAATTTGAGAGTCATTTTGAAGACTTGCAAAAAATTTACAAGTTTGCAAGTGCCATCGGAGCTTAAAACTTGTAAAAACACCCAAATTTTACAAGTTTACAAGCCTGTTGGGTATGCCCTAAACAACCTTGGCTGATCTATTTTTATTGCAGATGATTTAAATGGGATCTCCTCACCTTCTTCCTCACTCTGGCCTCCTCAACCAACTTCAATGACCTGATCCTTTATCGATGAACCACTACTCTCCATAATCATCGACGTCATCGTGGGGATGTCTTTGATTGGGATGAGGTTTGGGCTCGCAACGATTGAGAGGTCAGAGATGAGATTGATAAAGAAAACACCCAAACCTATCATTTCCATTGGACGAGTATGGGAGCAATGACGATGAAGCATATGCCAAAACTCTCCCCTTATATGTCGAAACCCAATGAAAAATATCGAGAGCTCACATTCCTTACTGATAAAGACAACGCTTCTCATTTCATGCTTTGGACGAACTCTATTCTGGGCGAGGTCCATGAAAGTCGTTCAAGGAACTAGATCTCGAATCTGGGCATCTATGGACTTCTCCGATGCAAGTTTCACTAGAAATCGCCTTCGTCGGCGTTTATGTGTTCTTGATTGATTTTGTAGCTTGGGTGTTTTGGGCGCATGTCAATGTCGTGTACCTATTCTATATAGTTCATCTTATTTCATTTTAGGTTTTGATTTTTTTTAGTTTTAAGTTCTATATTGATCTTTTTATCTGATTTGATTTTTCGTAGACATATAACTGAGTCTTAAATTGAGCACAGTTTTATAAAATTAAGTCATAACTCGAGGTGTATTTATGAAATTATCCCTAAATAATTTGACATCATATCAACATTGACACCAAGGGAAACCAACACCCCTCCTCTCCGTGCCTCATTGTTAATGTCCTTACATGATCAATAAATTACTGAATTAAATTATACTTTCTTGGTGACACTTTTAATACTGTATCCTAGGGGTGCTCACAAATAGTACTTGACCGAAAAACTGGTCGGCAGCGATACTGGAGGTGTTGGATTTATGAGTTATCGGTGTTGTCTTTGGTGGTTGAAAGCAGGAACCGAGAGTCTCGGTTCCGACACTCGATTATGAGAAAGGAAAATTACCAGGTAATCGACAAAACTGGCATTGATGGAAAACCTCCAAACCACCACCCCTCCATCTACATCAGTCGCGCTACCCAGTATATTATGAGAAGGAAGATGAGGATAAAGAAGAAGACGAGAGGTTTAAAAGGGTGAACAAATGAGCTAGACTAAATGAAACTATAATAATTAAAAGGGAAAAATTCATAAATGTACTATGAACTATGACCCATTTTCACATAACTACTTTAAACTATTGACCCGTTCATATAAGTACTGTGAACTTTTTTTAAGGTTCATCTGTTATAACTCTGTTAAAATTGGTGTGAAATGTCCATACTACCCTTAC
>JAYMSW010001041.1:0-18231 GCA_036897725.1 Erodium texanum | reverse complement strand
CCCAGCATGATCTGGTGTCAGCAATGACTAAAGGTGAAAAAGCCAATGCCGAGGTTCTTAGGTTGCAGAAAATTGTGGAGGAGAAGGAAGCGAGGATTGTGCATTTGGAGAAAGAAGTTGAAGAGTTGAAGAAAGCCGTGGCTAATAGTGAGAAGCATGTTATGGAATTGGCAAGGAAAATCGGAGTATTGGAAGTGAGAGAGAGCGAGTTGAAGAGTGAGAAAAGAATGGTGATGGAGGAAATGAGAGAGAAAATCGATGAGAAAGAAGCAGAAGTTGTTGGCCATAAGAAGAAGGTTCAAGATTTGGAGTTATTGATTGCAAAGAACGGTGCAGAATTAAATAAGTGTATCAAGGACAAGGATAGTACAGAAGAAGCCTTAAGACTATCAAAGGAGAATGAGAGAGCTTTGGAGTTGAAGATTGTTCATCTGCAGAATCAAGTCCGGGAAGCAGAAAAGGCAATTTCTGTAATGGAGGAGAAAAACCTTGAATCCATCAACGGAATTCCTTATACAGCGATCAATAAGGGATCGAAGGTTCAATGGCCAGTGGTCGCAATGGGATCAACAGGAGTCGTTATTGCTGTTGCTGCTGTGGCCTTTGTTTTACATTCTAGGCAGAGGTGATCAGTTATAATGAGGGAGAGCATATCAAGCATGAATCGAATAGCTAAAGTTCGGTGTTTTTAGATACAAACATGTTTCAGTTTCATTAGGTGGCTTTGTTTATGAACCTGCAAATCTCGGTTTACGCAGATTTTTGGTATGCAACTCTAGTCATGATTTGTTCTTGCCATGTATACTGAATCATGAAAGTGTATGTTTCCGATACTTTATCCCATTTGACGGGCTAGACGTTTCAGAGGATGCAAGTATTGGTGTTTATATATGTTGTTAGACACAGATGTCATCTATTTGCGAGATTAATGATAGGTTTTGATATGAAAATCGATGAAACCTGTTAATGTATTGTGTGGTTTGTATCACAAACTCTTGTTTACAATCATCTTAAAAAGAACAATAGCTCCAAACAATGTAACGGGAGGGATCAAACGAGAATGGAAACACTCTGCAACACCAACTGATAAAAAAGAAACACTCTGCAAATATTGAGGAAACTTCACAAACCTCTCTTGAATTCAATCTTGACATGTAGTTGGTAGAAACTACAACGCTTCTTGGAACTGCCTGCACAGGAACCCAATTGATATTGATGGCCCCAAGTTTAAATCTTTTAGATGTATGAGACTAACTGTACTGATTCTAATTTGGTTGGTTGTAGTGATTTTGAGCTCACCTGAAGTTTACTTATTGCGACGCAGAACTTCAAATAGCCCGCAGCAACTCCTCCAAGAAGTAGGCTGAATGGTGCGATTAGAAATGGAGATAATAGGCTGCAGATATATATGATCGAACCAGCGAAGGTCATTAGTTCAGCAAATCATAAAAGAAAATAAAACACGAAGACAAGATCGAATCAAGCATAAGAAGAAGAAAAAAAAAGGTACCGAAGCTCTTGTGGGTTCAGTGCTGATCTCAGCCTTGTTGCCATTGCCAACAGCAGGAACATCTACCGATGGCCGCAAAGAATCATCGTCCTCTTTCTTGTCTGCAATCTCCGATGTCTCTCCCATGTTCACTTCTGTTTCCTCAGATGGCAAAGCTATTTGCTCGATCCCCTCTTTCTCCACAACATCCTCGGACTCTAATTCAATGGCTTTCTCCTCAGGTTCTTGCTCGACAACATTGGTGTCTCTGGAATCATCCTCAACAGGTATGTCCACTTCTTGAGTCATTTCAGGTGAAACAATCTCAACAGGATCGGAAACTTCTAATTCTTGAGTCTTTTCAGGTGAAACAACCTCAACAGGATCGGAAACTTCCAATTCTTGAGTCGTATCAGATGAAACAACCTCAATAGGATCTGAAACAGGCTCCAACACCTCTTCCACCAACTCTGACTCTGTCTTCTCTTCCTCTTCATCGGAGCTGCTGCTTTCTGAACTCGAATCTTTCCCAAGAACAGCTTCTTCCACATGAAGAACCTCAGACTTCAACTCTTCAAACAGCTCCTTCACAACACCGTTCCCATTACTCTCTTCCTTCTGGGTTTCCTCAACTTCGCCATTTGAGTACTCCTCCATCTTCGACCGACCTGTAAAAGAAAGAAGAAAGAAAAAAAAAAGCCTTTTTTGTGCTCACCACTTCCAAATACAGATCACAAATGGTAACAGATCGTGAACTCTATTATCAGACAAAGGCAAGTCAAATCATGTGAAACGAGGAAGCTTAACAGCTAATGAAGTGACAGAGACTATGATGAAACATGAAGAGAACCAAAACGTTTAGGACAAGGAATTGAATGGTTGGTTGGAATGGAAGATAGGCCGTTTCTCCATGTTCTTCTTGTCTGGTTCTTTTTTTCCAACAAAGCCATTTCTTTGTTGACTATCTGTTGGGGGCTCATAGCCTTTCTGGGAATGGTAGATGAAAAAAAAGAAGAAGCAATAAATCTCCATACATGCCTATGCTTTCATGACTCTTTAATAGCAGCTTTTAAGTTTTCCTGCTCTGGAGCCCCCAACACCTCCTAGGAATTAAGTTTCAGCTACTCTCGCTTTAGGCCCCAATAATCATAAAACAACAATTAATTTAACTGATTAAATCGTTCAACAAAAAAAATTAGATTACAAATCGATCCTCCCTACTGGTGTAGCCTGTGGTATGCACATTCTGGCGGAAGTCCCTCTTTGAACCGTTTAAGGTCATTGCAGTAATCATAAATCATGTAATGCTTTCTCAATTGTTGCATCTTCTTGTGCGAATCATGATCGAGCCCATGATGCCACCACGGACGCGTATGATCACACCGTGTCCGAGGCGCGCACGAATCGGCACTGAAGTTCCTGTAATCAGCAACATATGGCGCATCAGCAAAGTCCGTGCCTTGCCTCACCGGCCCGAGCTCTGCCCACGGACCCGCGTTCCATATCGTTGCGTAGAGGCTCATAGGTTTCGTAGGGTACACAAAACTCGGTAGAGCTTTGTACACGTTTTTGTGCTCTCTTATGGGCTTGCCATCGATCAAGAATCTGCAGAACAGGCACAAATTTTAATTTTTTTAGGGAATTTTATTTGATGTTTCGTGTTGGAGCTTATTGAAGATTGAAATGTGATGCATTACACGATGCGAAACGGGTTCCATATGATGGTATAGGTGTGGAAATCGACCGTTGGATCGAACCAAAGGTAGAATTGTTGCTCTCTGCCTCCTTCTCCTTTGCCGTATATGTTGGTGTGGAGTACGTACGGGTTCCCTGTAGTGTTCCCCAAGAACTCCAAGTCTATTTCGTCATGGGTTCCGCTCCCTGGAGATTGCAACTGCAATTTCACAGGTGAATCGTAGATAGTTATTGCGTATTATAGGTTTTTTTTTTCACGTAACTATCATTAACTCTAAAATGTTATTTACACTTGTTTGAACTTTCAAAAAATTGTATACAACTTATTAGTTAAAGTAACGAAAATGTCCTTGATCTTGATATCAAACCGTGCCATTTTTTTTAAAAGTATTTTAAACAGTTTTATTTTTGAAGGATTGTTTTTACCTCTACTCAATTATATTATACCTCTAACAAAATGTTTTTTTTTTTACGTAGTTACAAAGTCTTTTCTAAGATTAACATCATGGGTACTTTCGTCATTTTGATTAATTTGAAATGTAGGAGGGACTCACGTAGAAGGTGGCGACGAGGCCGGCAGTGTTGCCGCCGGGCATCTTCCATTGAACATCGTACCTTCCGAAATGGTATTGACCCTTGAACTTGACGCCGGAGCCGGAGTTCTTGTCAATGGCGAGGCTGAGCTGCTGACCGTCCGCGGAGATCTGGGCTCTTTGGGGGTCCCACATGACGTGGGCGGTCAAGAAACTCGCAGAGGCCGTGCATAGTCTGGTCACGAGTGTAGACAATATCAACATGGCTAAAGTGGAGACAGCCATTGTTGTTGTCCTCAAGAGAACAATAGAACTCACTCAGACCTTCCTCTATGGGATGAGTGCAAGATGTATATAAAAACTTTATTTTCACTATTAGAATACTGAAAGTTTCAGCCTGAATGTGTCAACTTAGCATCGTAGTGGCGATTGTGTAGAAGTTGAACATGTAGCCTTTTGAAAATACAATTATAGAAGGTTCAGAATCTGGACAGTTCTGGGTTGACAGTTTTTGTTGTCTCCTTGCTATATTTAGAATGATCCAGGTTTTTAGAGTGGAAGTGAGATATAAATAGGAAGTAGAAACATAGAACTAAAAATGGAGAATGGGTATGTGGTGGTGGAGATTTTCATGGAAACTAGCAGCTTGAGCTCATACTTTGATCAAATTATCATGAACATATATGTAACAATAAATAAATGAAAGGTGTAATAAGAATGTGATGAAGCTAATTGACAAATCATGCTTCTTTTTTCATTAAATTGTAACTGTCAAAACTGATAACGGCAACAATCGACAAGCATTGAATAGTTTTGCCAATCTAACTTCAACTTCAGAGCTCAATCAAAAACAATGGTTTCAACAGCTTGTGATGTTCTAGTATCTTGTAAGTAGTCTATTACCATCTTAGCCTCTTGATGTATGGCATGTAGGGACTGGATCCACTTTGGCTTCCTTAGACTTTTCGCCTTTTCTTCTTGAACTTTGCTGCGCTGCTGTCGATAGTCAGATTCACCTTTGGAGGACCGGAAAAGCAGAATGAAGCAGCAACTCCCTGTTCATGCACGAGCGGATTTGATTCAATTAATAGAAACGTCAATCTCTGACAGACATATACTTGTCTCGCTATTAATCTTGAACTTTGATGCATCCATACTGATGAATATGCAGACAAATTGTGATGACAGTAGAGTTTTGGATTACTAAACAATTTGGCACCAAAAATGACTGTAACATGGCATACCTGAAGATCAAGCCGGTGAACATTAAAAATATCTTTCATGGAGTGGGAATCATAAGCCAATATGTATGACCTATAAGCTTCTTTGGCTGACTTGTTCAGGTAGTAGTTGTTTGCCACCAGCTTCTCCTACGTGAATGAAAACGGTACACACTTAAGTTCCCGAGTTCACTCATTTAGCACAATATTCAACAAAAATAAATAAATAAACAAACCTACCACATGAGACTGTACATTTGCCACCTTCTTCTCATCAAATGCATACTCCTTCACAGGAACTTTTGCTGCCTGCCAATAGGATTTGAATTTACATGTCACGCATAAGAGATTTATTTTTATGTAGTGCTTGTCAAAAGTATAGACCCACAAATTTTGCCCTTCTATTTTTTTCCTTGACTCTGGGTTTTTAAGTGAACAAACCTTGAGATAGTGAAGAAATTGAAGCTCTTCAGGAATGAGGAAAAGCAGGGCATTCCCTTTTCCACCTTCTCCACGAGCTGTTCGACCAACCCTGTGAATATATTCCTGAAAGCATAGATCGAAGACATATATGAGAATGGCAACATAAAATGCAATTGGTATAAACTATAAAGCATCATAGAGAATAGTGGTCACCTTGGGTTCATCCGGGGGATCATACTGCACAATCCAGTCCTGCAAAAGGCACAGATAGTATTAAAATCAGAAATCGTTTATATCTATTAGATGATGCAAGATTGATAATTTCGAATTTATATTTGACAAATAAACATACCACGGCAGGAATGTCAAGTCCTCGGGCAGCAACATCAGTGCATAATAAGATGCCCTTCTCTGCTTTGCAGAAGTCAAAGAAAGTAGAGGTACGTTTCTGCTGCTTTTGCTTTCCATGTATGTCCTGGCAATCTATGTTAATGTATCTGAGAAGCTCTGAATGGAACTTGACAGAGTTACATGACGAGAAGAACACCATGACTTTCTTTGAAAGATTCCTCTTCAAGAAAGAATATAGAAGAAGAAACCGCTTCGCACTTGATACAACGCAATAGCCTTGCTGCAACCCTTCATTTGTAACCTGCAATGGATATCCCCTCGGGTTTCAGATTAAGTTACAAACAATTTAGATGCAAACGGCAAAGAAAGTTAAGAAACCCAATTACTTACCTTATTTCTCCCATCATCGACGCCAATATAAACAGGGGTTGTTTGAAATGATATGCGGGCAAGACGCTCAACCTACATGAGTTGCAAAATATATGCTTAACGATAGAATCTGAGTTGATGACAATGACTGAAGCCACAGAAGTTTTGGGTTTCATAATATTAGTTATGGTACAAATATCAAGTAAACAATGCTCCAAACATGAATCAACAGTTTCCCTATGGAATGAGGTATTGGACACACCTCCTTTTTCTGAGTAGCTGAAAATAAAGCTGTTTGCCGAGTCTGCACGTTCACGTCTTAGTCAGCTCAAAAATATAAAAAGCTCAAAAATATATAATAAAACAAAATCCAAACTTATTTGTGGCAACTGTTAACATATTCAATTATTACCTTCGGCAGAATCTTGATGATTTGATTCATGTCTTCCTCAAAATTTTCTTCCATTATCCTGTCGGCTTCATCTATTATAAGACACTGCAAGTCCAAGAAGTATTTCAGAAAAATGAACTATTCAATTATTACATGTCAATGAAGTGTCGGATTGCTTTCAGAAAACTCAAAATCGACAAGAGACCCACAAGTTATCAACTGCTAAGATGATGTAGGACAGCAGGAGTAGCAAAAGAATTTGATAGAAGATAAATCATCTAACTAATATATGACTTTAGGTCTTTCCATCCCAAATCACTTCACAAGAACTCATTGACAAAACCATCAACTAGCATCAGAAGAAGCCTTATCCCAAGAGTTTTATGTATGTTCTAATGCGAAAGTTCACATCCCATCATCTTAAAACTAGCATGCATAACAAAAAAAAGGGAATGTTAAAGATTGTAAACCATACCTTCAAGTTTTTATATATGAATCCCTTGGTATTTTGAAGATGGTCAAGAAGCCGGCCTGGGGTTGCTACTAATAAATTTACTCCTTTTACAATTCGTTCCACTTCTCCTCTTCTAGCTGAACCACCAATAACCAAACCAAGAGTTTGAGAATGATACTTGAGAAGGTCTTTCGCCACAGCATGAGTCTGCATCAAGAGAAACATATCATTCACAACCACACTCATCATTTTACTTGGTAATCTACATTCTAGCTTACCAAGTGGTTAATAAATAAACATTCTAGTACATCAAATGGTTATTAAATCTACATTCTTCCAATATGGGACACTTCCACCACGGCCATGTAGTTAAGTAACTATATGAGAAAGATAAAAAAGCAGCAGCTAACACTAAGCACAAGGATCGCAATAGAGCACTCACCTGTATGGCAAGTTCCCTTGTTGGGCAAATGACAATAACACCAGTTCCACTAAGAGGACTGAAATGAATTTGATGCATTAACTCTACCGCAGGTACTAGGAAAGCAAGGGTTTTTCCAGAACCTGTCCTTGCTGCTCCAAGGACATCCTTGCCCAGTAGAAGTGGTGGAATAGATCTTGCTTGGATCTGCATTTGTAAAATGTTGGAAAAAAATCAAATATTTAAATCTTTCCTAAAGTCAGATTAAAAATCCATCTTCCTACCAATGTTTTACAAACCCACCACTTGGGCAATGAACAAAACCAGTCAAAATATCAATTTTCAGCTAAACTTTCAGCAAAATCAGTTAGTTAGGTGCTCAACGAACTACATGAAACAATCATAATTACACATATACTACAACAATCATACCTGAGTCATGTGCTCGAAACCCATGTCTTTAATGGCATTGAGAGTGAATTCAGACAACCCCAGAGAAGTGAAAGCTTCGGAACTCATAATACCACTAACAACCTTACTCTTCACCTTCTTCTTCTTTACCTTATCGTCCTCTTTCACCTCCTCCTCTCCTTCTTCCTCATCCTCCTCCTCCTCGCTCTTCTTCTTAATTTGCTTTTCCTTCACCTCTTCAGCTCCTCCCTCCACTTCACTCCCCTCTGCAATTTTTTCATCATTGGTTTCAGTTTGGAGTCCTGGTTCACTCTTCCCCTTGTTGGGTTTGTTCCTCTTGCGCTTCCCCTTCCTTTCATCGTCGCCTCCGGCGGTGTCAATGCGGTTGTTCTCTTCTAGCTTCGCCATGTTCAACAACCAAATGGGGCAGCAGAGGTTTTTACGACTCGTTGAATTAGGGTTTTAGGAAGAAGTAATAGTCCTTGTTGGTTACATGAGACTAACATGTCATGTCGGAATTTGGGCCGTATTATCATTTGGGCCTAGAATATGGCCCACTTTGGGCCCGAAAGCTTTCCTTTCTGGCCCATAAACACCTTCAACTGTATCAAATTGAATTAACTTCCACGTAAGAGCAAGAGTAGACTTTTTCCACACTTGCGCCGACTCTATGTGTTGACACAAAAATAAAACGTCGACGAAACTTTGTAGTGGCATAGGTTGCAGAGAAGCGCTATACTAATTGAGCTGTGACATGTAATAATACAAAAGAGTCGTTATAACAACTCTTTCCATAACCGTCATTATATCGATGACAATGAATTGGCCTTCCATATTAATCAGCGATAGAGCAACGACCCTCTCTCACCTCCAATGTAGTCCACTATGACCGACTTTAAATGCAAAACTGACGTTGCGTTGTTCTTACCCTGGCAGGACTAAATTGTGCCAATAGGGTATGTAAACGAGAACATGTCATATGGTTTGTATTGGTTAACTTTGAGTTGTCGAATAAGGAGTGCTCTATCTCTTAAGAAATGGGCTTTAGGAACTTCTTATTAGACGAGAAAGGGGAGCACTCTCTAATATGCGTTCTATTATACCTCCAGTTCTTAAGGGAGTGATCGGAATTAAGCCGCGTGGTAGTACCTGCAAAAACCAAAGAACTATTGGCTCTTTGGAGTGGGCCTTTCATACTCAAATCCGTAAGGGAAAGGTACACTTAATATAATGATCTGTTTCTAAACTGTCGAATAACAATCACTCCATTTATGTTAAAACATGTAGATACTAGCTTCCAAACAAAATTGTAACATCTTCAAATAAACTAAACATTTAGATATTTTTACCTATTTCATCGAGGAAGCTACTTAAAACACCTTTGTCCGTTGAAATATTTATTTATTTTTAACATAAACTCTCTTTTTTTTTGAAATTAACATAAACTGTCTTCAAATTGTATCGATGAACTCAACAGTGTGAAAATGCAAGTAACATCGTACTAAGAATCAACAGAGAAAAAAAAATATAGTGTACATATACTAAGTTATTTCCTTTTTTATTTAGTCAAACATAATAAGAAAAATGTTAAAATTTTCAAACTGGGAATAGAAAATGATTAATTATTAGATGTCGGTAAGCAAAAAAAAAAATCTTTAATGTTCAACTTTATAACTGATTTCGAAAAATATTAATAATTTAAAAGCTGACAGAGAATCACAGACAGTTTATAACTTCCCGCGGCTTGCTTTTTTACCCTTATATAAATAAAATAATAAAATATTATATTTTTCCGGGAATATATAAATGATAATTATAGCTAACCTTTCAGTGTTGAGCGTGATCTCGTAGAGTCTCTAGCGTCAATCAAGGTCTGTCAGAGCTCTCTCTCACACGGAACCTCCATTGATACAGATTCGATTTCATTTCGAGCTCTCTCCGATCTCATCGCTACTGATTCTCCGTAAATCCAATGCCGTATCCGATTTCATTTTCCTGATCTTCTTCTCCAAGCAATACTCATTGCTACTGTGATCTGTTCAGTTCGATTCGCTTCATGGATCGTTTGACGGAGATTTTGATAATAGGAAGATGAAGTTCTATATATCCGCCTCGGGGATTAAGAAGCTCCCCGTTTCAGCTGGCGGCGGCGGTAAGGTGCAGGCGGTGGAGAGCCGGCGGATTTGGAGGCGGCCGGTCTCGCCGGTGGTGTTGGTGCTTGCGATTCTCTTGCCCTTCCTTTTCGTGAGGATTGCGTTTTTGGTGCTAGAAGTCCAATCCTCTTCCTCTCTGGGTAATTCAATTTCTCCTCTATTTTAGGCATTTTAAAAATATATTTTATCCTTATTAACATGTTACCAGTTCTCATAAAATTCTTTTTATTTATATATTGTGAAATGCAGATCGTACAGGTCTGATGTTTTTCAGTGGGAGTGAGACCTCACTGGTAAGGACTCTCCAATTTACAAATTTACCCTTTGCTCTCTGATAATTTATTTATTGCAATTTGTCATGATAATTTAACTTCAGCTATTCAAGATGAGTGTGGGGTTGTGACAAGGAGTTGTTGAGTGAATGACAAGGTAGCAAGTCATGTGACACAGTTCTTGACATCTTGTCCCTCTGTGTAGGATGGATAGTAATGGGTTTGGAGTTTTATGTTGGTGCCTTTTGCAATGTTGTCCTGATTCTGATTGAATTGAACCTTTGTACAAAAGTTTCAAATACAAACATTTCAAATTCTTCATGTACTTACAATTGTTCCTTTTCTGAGATATTTGGGTTGCTCTCATTCTATATCAGTATGATAGCAACATGTTTGGCCATATTATCCCTGAAGATTAGCTCTGTTCACTATAAGAGAATCACAGGATAGTTATTTGCTTCAAAAGCATTGTCTTTTATTTACTTCTGAAAATGTAGAAAATGGCATTATGGTCAACACTAGGACCTAGTCGGTGGCTTTTTCGTCTAGGAAGATAGGAACAGGTTCATGGGTAAGCGCCATTTTAGGTAGTGTGATGTGGGTATTTTACATCCACTACTCTCTTTCTATGTCAAGTGGCCAGTTGTGTTGCAATGATAATATGCTTGCCCACTTGATCTTTTCTTATCTGCCTATGCAGCAATGAAAATATATAGTAACTATAAGTTCTGAAAGAAAGAATTGCAATAATTGATGGGGTCCTCTTGCTATTCTTTTTTCTTTGATTATTACATAAATAGACAAATCCACAAATACAGAAATCAATTTGACTTGGAATTGTTTGTCATTGATCTCTATATCGAATGAGAAATAGACGGCTCTTATCTCTCTTTATTCCTATCCATTGCCCTCAGTAACCGTTCCAATGCAAATTTCCCCTCCAATGGTAATGGGATGTCTTTCGCTCTATCGGACACGTCTCTTTTTTTGTCCTTTTCAGTATTGCCCTCAGTCTCCGTTCCACTTCCACCAATTCGGTTTTGGTGTAGGTTTCGTGTTCGCATATGTAGCGAAAAACCAATCTGTCCACGACAGGCAATACAACATCCTTCTTGAAAGAACTCACAAGGGCTTCCCAGTGTAGGGGTTGTCCCATAGCAATAGCAAATTGTTCCTCTCGTTCTATCTCACACTGAAAGTTGCAAAAAAAGCGTATCAAGTTCAAACTTGATACGCTTAGGGCTTCATTAAGCTCCTCGATTTTTTGACAAAAACGATACGTGAAATCATATGTGCCATAGCGCCCGAGTTGGATTTCGCGGCGGACATGTTGCTGTAAAAGTTCCCTGAAACAGTTATCTAGGATGGTCCCTACCCAAGAGTATACTTCGGGCATAAGTTTTTCCAATTTTTCGTTATAATTGAGCATTTGACACCTCCTCATCGTTTGCTTTGATAAGTATCAGATCAGTCAGTTCGTATGTCTTGGCTTCCCTTGGTGTCATATAAGTATCCAATTCCATGTCTACAGATATAGCCCATAAGGGTTGGCCTGTTTGTAGTAAATAAATCTCTGTGATGTAGTTCCGCAAGATTAACATTACACGCGCCTCTTTGAGTAAGCTGTTTTTTTTAATCTTACGTGGGCTTAGGAGTATAGGACTCAGAACTGTTCTTCTTATTTTGTTTTCTCCAATAGAGACATTTATGATAATGATGCATGAATGAACAAGTATTTTGGTGAAATCAATGGTTGGTAATTGCTGTTGAGTGAGTAATTGTGGTGTTGATGTTGCATGTATGTGAAGAAGCTGAGAGATGAGCTGACCAGAGCATTGCTGGAGGCAAAGGATGAGAAAAGTGAGGAAGAGGGTTCAATACTACAGTCATTCAATGAGCTTGTGAATGAAATGACTTCAAGCAGACAGGACATTAAAGCCTTTGCTTTCAAGACCAAGGCTATGGTATTAATTGTTATTTAATAGCTTCACTCTTTTGTCTGTTTTACTGTTCTGTTTTCTGTACCTCACTTACCATTGTTTCTATATGTTTAATTTAGGATATATACATTCTACTACTTTCATTGCAAGTTCAGGTTTTGGGAACCAAACTAGCTCATTTGTATATTTCATTATCCTCAGCTGGGGCCAATCAAATATACATATATATACAGATATGTGCATGATGCCAATATGCAAGGAGTATATGTAAACCCACTAATAGTGAATAGAATAATTGTGCTGTGTTGTGGTAACATATATGCATATTTGATTGTCGCATTGCTGATGATTATGTAGCTATAATTTTTTGACGTGAATCAAAATAAACAACCCAGAGTATTGATTTTCCTTTTCGATGAATATGCAGCTACTGAGGATGGAGCGTGATGTTAAGCTAGCTAAACAACAAGAATCAAATTACTGGCATTTAGCTTCACATGGTGTTCCCCAGAGCCTACATTGCTTTTGCCTCAAACTGGCTGAAGAATATGCAGTAAATGCTGTGGCTCGATCACGATTACCTTCACCAGATCATATATTTCACCTCACTGACCCTTTCTTCCACCATGTGGTTCTCCTAACTGACAATGTCCTTGCTGCCTCTGTTGTTGTCTCTTCTACCATTCAACATTCAGTCAATCCTGAAAAATTGGTGTTTCACATAGTCACGGACAAGGAAATGTATCCTCCGATGCATGCCTGGTTTGCAACTAATCCCATCGAACCAGCAGTAGTGGAAGTTAAGGGAATGCATCAGTATGGCTGGTTTGAAGAAGTTAATGTTGAAGTCAAACAAATGGTAGAGATTCATCAACAAATATGGCATCATAAAGAGAAAAGCCTTTCCCATATGAATTATCTTCAAATATATATTCCTAAGGTGATTTCATGTCTTCTCTGATCACAGCTAACAAATATGCTCTATGGTCTGAGTTTTTGATGGGTTTTGCAGTTGTTCCCAGATCTCAACAAGATAGTGTTCTTGGATGAAGACATTGTAGTGCAGCAAGATCTTTCATCTCTGTGGGACTTGGATCTGAAGGAGAAAGTCGTTGGTGCAGTTGTGGGCTCATGGTGTGGAGACAATTGTTGCCCAAGAAGGAAGTACAAAGACTACTTGAACTTTTCCCACTTAGCCATATCATCTATGTTCGATGCTGAACATTGTGCGTGGCTTTATGGAATGAATGTGTTTGATCTTGAAGCTTGGAGGAGGAGCAACATTACCTCAACTTATCGCCACTGGCTGAATCTTGTAAGCACTATGAATTTAACTCAGGATATGATCTTATCGTTCAGAATAGGAATTTAACTAAATTTTGTTCAGCAGAGCCTTAACTCAGGGTTCACAATGTGGCATCCAGGAGCAATTCCACCATCCCTAATTGCTTTCAAGGGTCAAGTGCATCCCATGAACCCATCATGGCACGTGACCGGGTTAGGCCATCAGACCCCAGAAGTGCCCAGAGAAGTACTGTACTCTGCTGCAGCAATACAATTCAATGGCCCAGCAAAGCCATGGTTCGAGGTCGGATTCAAGCTAGAGGCTCGAAGCTTGTGGAGCCAACATGTAAATTCATCCAACAAGTTCATCAGGAAATGTATGGTTGCAGAGTGACAACGACGAAGCTCTCTCTCCCTCATGTATTCAATTCAATTCCAATCCAAGACCATACCACAGAGATATGTAGTGTGAGAGAGATCGGAGAGAAGAAGGTCTGGCTTCAGTCTCTTCTCACACTTAACCTCATTAATCTACTTAACCATATATATTGGTTATACAAAGGGTTATACAATAGAATAGGTCTCTGACATTATATTGGTTACTATATCTTCTTGTTTTTGAATCATGACCATCAGCCTAAGAATCGAATCACTTTCAATTGTATGAGTACTATATCACAACCACAACTTTCACAAAAACAACTTGCAGAAACAGTGTTAATTATCACAGTAATTGGAGTGACATACATTACATATAATAAATCCTTGTACAGTGATCAGACACAAAAGAGGAACACAAATATAACCTGGTTCTGCCAATTTTATGGGAATGATAGATATATATATATATATATTAACTTCAGTCTAGACAGACAACAGGCTCAAAATACCAATCCAGCAACATCACCACACCACGCAGCCTCCATATCAACTGCATAAATTCCAGAAACGAACACAAAATTAAGCTTCAAATTAATAAAACCAAAGTTGGTTAGCTTGGTGATTAAGCACTTAAACTCTGGTCGTAGAGATTAGGGTTAGTTAGTCCCATAGCGCTATCATTACCCACTGTTTCTCCAAATCTTTTTGAGCCTCTCTTTCAATTATTTGGACCTTTCTTCCAAATTATGTTAATTCTCTGCCTTGATTTAAAAAGGTAGGTCAAGTAACACTAATAAGCTATTTTCTATATAATCACATATATGTAGATCATAATCAAGTCATTGATATCAATCTCAATAATGATTAAGAATCAAATAAGTAGTGTTGGTTTAATTATATAAGGTTAATTTGTACCTATATTTGATATACAAAATAATGGATAAAAAAAGGAACATAACAGTAGAAGTGGAAGTATTAACTTACACGAGCTGGAGAGCAGTGTGGTCGTGGCGAGAGTATTGGGGATCGGGCTCGAGAAGGTTGACGGAGAGGAAGTTCCTGTCATAATGCTGAGGAGGAGGAGGAGCCATGTTGGATTGATGATGATCGTAACATGTAGTTTCTTGCATTATGGTTGCTTGCTGAGGATGCTGGTGCTGCTCCTGTTGCCCCCTCTCATTTTCAGCTATCTGTATATATATATAACACAACCATATAATATATAATGGCTTCTTTTCTATATCATTAACACAAGCATATAATATATACTCTCATCTTAGATATTTCAAAACCTTTGCTCGAAGATACATGTTATCATTTTGCAGCTGAATCTCCTACACGTATATTGACACATTAGCAAATTAATGACAATATGATATAGCGGAATAAAACTGAAACCCTTACGAAACATCAACAAACTCTTAAGTACGTACCCTCTTTTGCATGTATTCAATTTCCGCGAACAACAACTCATTCTAGCATATGTAACAGGAGAAACATATGCTATCAGTCCATGAACATTTCAAACATTAATTCTTGGGGAGAAAAAACGAGAGCAAGACAAGGAAATTAAAGGAGTACCTTCTTAGACCTAATTCTGCCTATCCCTTTCTCCAACCTGCCTTCCAGGTTCTTGAGTTCCTTAAATGACAGAGATCCCAGAGCCTCGCCCAGAATATGTCTGAAATGGAAGAACATTCACATACTTATATCGTTATCTATTTATGAAACTCTAAAATTCATAACATTGTTGTGCACAAATGTAGTTGTGGATGTACATATAACACGTTAATACGTTGTCAATTATTACCTGTTGGAGTTCTGGATATCTCGAATCTGCCTCCTTAGCTTGTTCGCTTCTTGCTGGTAATGCTGAAATCACATACAATAATGTCAGGATGATGCATACCACATTAAACTAATCATATGCAAAACAAACATACATTATTTGTTAAAACTAAGCTAATTATTATTATTATTATACATGAGTTCAAATCTAAGGACATTTAGTTGTTTTTCACAAGTAATTTGAACCCTTGAGATTATAAGCCAGTCAAGATTAAAATCCAGCTGATAATTATACCTTAAATGAGCAAAAACTTGCCACTTTGTTCATCACCTTCTTTCACAACATAAGTACGGAAAGGAAAAAAAAAAAAGAGAATGTACCTATATAAATATAATATGTATACCTGAACATTATTAGTTTCTGATGCAGATCCTGGGTTTGTTGCATCAGAGCATGCTTTCTTGTACCTCTCTATTGTTGCCCTCACACTGCAAATTAAAACCGCTAATTAATTAAACACTTGGCCTTTCACAACACATGCAATATGTTTCTGCTCCAAATTGAGATGGTACATTTGTACACAAATGCGCACACATTCTTAATTTCACATTATGATGGTTTCCAATTTTGTTGAATGTGCCTAAAAGGTACATGGGCATTACCATGTATATATATGTATCACTGGTTTTAATCTTAATTGAATAAAAAAAAACTACTTCCAATAGTATTTTTTATTTATAGTATGTAAATATGATGATGACCTAAAGACAGTTCATTTGTCCCAAAATTAATAGCTCAAGCATGAAACAAAATATACCATTTTTAATAATATGAATCAAAACAAGATAAGAGTTTTTTTTTTAATAAAAAAAATTATCTTATTAGAGTTATTAATTTTTTAGATGACCTGACTATATGACATTGACTACAGATTAAAAAGTTATGTAGATAAGTTATTGATAATTGTATTTTTAATTATAGTCAAACCCTTCTTTTTAAACTTTATTAAAATATATTATAATCGTCTCAGAAGAACAGAAAAATCAGAACCCACTGCACAGTATCCACAGTAGGAGCTGCAACCTTAATTTTGTCGAGCAACTGATTGGTTGTCTCTGCCACGCTGGCACAAGATCCCACGATATGATTGGTCCGGATCTCCTAACCTAAAAAGCTACTCCACGTGTCACACACCCAGTTAATAACCGTTTGATTCCTAGAATCATCCTATTACCCACCTCGATTACCTCACAAAATCCCAGTATCCACTTTCATGTTTCAACTACAAATTTAATACTTTTACAATAAAATATAAATATTTATAAATGAATTAAAAAAACTCATTTTTAGAGAAACCTAGTTCGAGCAACCATTGTTGCAGCCTACATACAACCCAGCCCCTCCCATTGAAACAGCACATAAAGAAGACATGAATTTTTATATGTATATTTATTTATATATACATGTACTTATAACATGAGTCTTGAGTTCATTACAATGAAAAATAAAGCCTAAACCTTACCCTAAATTTTGCAAAAATATTTATCTTTGTATATATAATTCAGTAAACTGTAGGCCAGTAAGATTTTCAAGATCTTGTTTCTAAAAATGTGAAAGTTGAGCAGTCCTCTTCTTCATCTTTCTCTAAAAATGGTCAAAAAATAAGATTCGAGTGTAATTTGTTCGCAAAAAGACAAAAGATTTCATATATGTGTGATTTATTACCTAAGAAAATCAAAGAGAGAGAGAGAGAGAGAGGCATGGCTAGTTAGAGGAATCATGAGTACTCCAGCTTCTTGTCACAAGTGAAGAACTGAGAAATCATATCTGACATGACCTAAGATTCTTGAGTTTGTGTAACAAGTCATATACATATATATAAATAAATATATAATACAAGAAAACCCTAATCATGTTCTTGAGCAGGCAATGGTAAAATGGTCTCAGAACCCAGATGCCTCATTTAGCTTACAAGAAAGAAAAAGAAAAAGCATTTATTTTTAGGGCTATTATGTCAATAGACCTAGCAGTTGATTGATTGAATCATGAACACCCATTTCAATCTTGATAAAACCCTAGTAAAAAATTGTAATATATATTACTTGTGTGACTGATTTGAAGCAAGGATTTGGGGGTTGTGACAAAAAAGTTTGAGTCTTGACTCATTTCTGAAAACCCTAATCAGCTCCAGAATTTGACACTTCTGTTTTTGCTTTCTTGACTGACATGTTTATTAAGAAACCTTCAAGAGAAACAAACAAAGACCCAATTGATCATTTATGTTTCTTGATTGATGACTTCAGAGAGAGAGAGAGATAGTAATGAAGATTTGGAGATTTCAAAGCTAAAAGCCACACCACTTGTGCTTCTATAGATAGATATCAACAGATCTGAGCCCAGAACAAAAAAAAAGACTGATGAATCTAAACCAAAACCCAATCTTGATCTCACATGGGTATGTAACATAAAGCTCTCAAGACCCAAAAGATTTGTGGGTTTGTGATAAAGATTCAATCTTTATACTCATAAACTCATAAAGATGAGATTTTTATTTCAGTACCTGTTGTTGGCATACTCATAGAGACGGCCTCTGGTGGAGAAGACGATGAGAGCAACCTCGGCGTCGCACAAAACAGACAGCTCATAGGCTTTCTT
>JAYMSW010001040.1:0-18232 GCA_036897725.1 Erodium texanum | reverse complement strand
TGGGAACATAGCCCCGTACGCACGCCCCTATATCGTCGAGGATATGGCTCACCTTCACAAAAGGGGAGATCCCGCGGTTACGATCCGGGTCCCACCTGAGGGGCGCGTGCCTCCCTGCGAGAGTGGTGACCCGTTTCGAGATCCCCAACGTCCCACGAGATGTCTTAGCGCCCGGTTTTGGATTGTTCCGGACGCTAGGCACATCATTCGTGATGTGCGGGACCTCAATTGGGGGAGGGATGACCAATCCCCCGAGCTGAGGAGCAGTCTCCACGTCCCTAAACCCGGTACCAAATGTCAAGCGCATGCGCTCGAACAATGTATCCAAGTCTCGCAAAAGGGGTCCCATCTAATACAAGTAACAAAAAATAAATTTTAAAAATAAATACATCAATAAAACTTCAAAGTTCCTAAAATCACTTCAGTGTGGTGTCTAGGTGCGTTGACTACGTCGTCTTAGGCTACACTTGGACGACATATAATCTTACGTCGCTTTGATGTTTTCGCGCAACGCAGATTAAAAAACCTGTGTTGCCTAAGTATACATCTAACGTAGTGTCTTAAGATAAATAAATATTGCCAACATAAAATTTAAGATGCATATATTTTCATATATCATGATATATAAACTAATATGAATAGTTCAGTGTGCAACTTACAATTTGAAATAATGAAACTGAAGTTATTTCTCATGATTATCATACATAAATATAATATTGCAGGTTAGTTCTCTCTTTCTTGGGTTTAAATTGTATAAAAACTATACGGTATATACAAGTTTAACTACTTAACGGTAATTTAATCTGGTTGACGATATATATGAGTCCTAAATTTGGTCTTTAAAAATAACAATTTAATCGAAAAAGAGTACACATCGGGGATTAGTAGCTGTAGATTGTAAAGGGCTCATGTTAATTATAACAAGGGTCTCATTAAAGTATGTTAGGCGCATAGTTAATAAGATAGCAGATGAATTAACGCATTATGCTCTATCGATTGTAGACCTTATTAATGAGAACTTTTTATTCGGATATATCTTGTCTATAGTGTCGGAAGATACCTATAAGGAGTAAGGAAATCGTTGATGATTATTTCAAAAAAAAAAAAAGCATGCAAACAAGTCTTCACCGTTTTCAAATTTAGCAAATTTAGCAGTTGGCAGTTAGCAACCTAACTTGAAAATTTGAAGAGCGGAATAAAGATTAAACGAAGAAAAACGTAAATTAATAACTTTATTGACTCCCAAATTAAATATATAGTTCATTTGGCCGCCTTTAAGAAAAGATTTGCTCATCTACGCATCATCTTACGTATACATGATCTAGGTGAAGAGTTAAGTTAAAGTTAAACTTGCTTAATTTGTCATATACATTCCATAAATTTGTTTTCTTTTTTTTATATATATTCCATAAATTTGGAAACGTGCTTTTGTGTACTTAACCCGTTCATTTCCTTATCACCTGATACGCCATGAATTTTATTCTTACCACATAATGATTTATAACATAAAGATACTTAATTAATTCAACTTTATAATTTTCAAAAAAAATAAATTCAAACTGTATAAAAAAATAATTTTTTTTTCTTCATGAACCAAAAGTTATGAGCCTTAAATAATTAACAACTCAGTAGAGAGACAACTACTTAACCTTTTCATTACATGCAAGGTAATTTTCATTTTTGACATAAAGAAGAATATAACTCATAATTCCTCTATATAGCAATGGGAGTAGGCGTAGCAGTATTTGAATATATTGATTGATCTTCTAAAGATATTTAAAGTTTCAATATAATTTTGTGATTTTTTTTTTACATTTTAATGGTTAACATACTAAATCTAATAATTAATCCATCATGGTTAGTTTACTCGTTAAAAAAATTATTTCTTTTAACAATCAAATATTGAATTGTGGTGGAGACAATACTATTATTATTTGAGTCGTTTGTGTCATTAACAGTTATTTGCCTTGGTTATTCTATATGTTTTTCTTGGTGTATTGTCTGATCTGGTATGGTTGTTAAGCGGTACGCGAAATATACTCTTTCAATACTGACGGTAAGAATTGTTATTCCTACATAGTTTAAAGTATGTAATGTGAAAGAGAGTTTGTAATATTATTATTTGTCTTGCATGATCAACAATTCTACATAATACATATGACACTTATTTTTAAATCATATATTTATTTTACATGGAGAATGTGACTCTCCACTAACCGTTTATAGATAAATTGCATATAATTAATTAAGTAGGAAATTAAAACAGTAGAGAAGTAAGGTCTTTTTAAGTAATTTGATGACATGGTATGTGTGGATTGCCGTATCGTTGAGCGCAAACTTCCAAACAACATCTCTCTATAAATATAGACATCACCCAACTAAACCATTTCATTCCTGTTTCAAAGTGTCATCAAGAACAAGAAAGCTCTGTTTTTATATATCGACCAATTTCCATGGCGGTCAATAGAAGGGCGATGAGAACATCATCATCATCATCACGGTCGGCGACAATTTCCGAGGCAGCGTCGTGGTTGTGTGCCATCTTCCTGATAGGATTGATCCTGATGGGCTCTATTTACTCAATTGAAGAAGACAAATCGAAGGTGACCGGAGGGGGGATGGGGGACCAGCTGGTGTTTGACCGGCAGCGACCGTGCGACGAAATCTATGTGGTCGGAGAAGGGGAGACGCTGAACACCATCGCCGACAAGTGCGGCGACCCCTACATCGTCGAGAGGAACCCCCACATCCACGACCCTGATGATGTTTTCCCTGGACTCGTCATCAAGATCACTCCTTCCAATTCCAGGAAGAGCTAGTTCACTTCTTCTTCCCCCACAAATTTATGATCCTCTGCAACAGCTTCCGAAATTGTATACTACTAATTATACTATAAATGGAAAGGGTTGTCCTATAAAGGTAGAGAGAGTTGCTATATATACTCTGTATTTTCTTTTTCTTTCTTTCTTTGTAGTTTGTAGGATTGAAGGAGATGGAAATCAATACAACAGTTTTTTTTTTTTTTTTTTTGCTATGGAGATTTGATCTTTAGGGGATATGATATGTTTTGTTTGAGAAATCATGCGAATCCCATCTCTCTGGTTTGTAGAGGAAAGAGAGATGTACTTGGTCGCTTAATAAATGATTCTTCTTTACTTTTCTGTTGTTATAATTTCATTTTTGTTATTTACTTGTGTATGATGATATCTTTCTCTTTGATATGTTATAATGGTTTATTGATACTCTGTGAAGTTGTGTTCTTGATGCTTGCAAGAGCGTTTGAGATGAGTAACGTATGAGTATGTAAAAACAAAATAATAAGGTCGCTTGATGCAAGAGAGGTTTTTCTAAAATGGTTATGTTTACAACCGTTTGTGGGGTGAATCCAAAATAAAAAAGATTTTGTACGTTTATGTATAAGCATCCATGACGCAGCAAGCAACAGTTTTAATGATTTTATTTGTTACTAGTGTACACTTGCGCGTTGTGTGAGGGCCTATAATATATTACTAATATAATTGATAATATTGAATATACATTATTAAATACACTTGACAAAAATTAATTGAACAAAAAAAATACCTTAATAAAACCACATTAGTTAAATATTATATTTTTATACTATATTTATTGCCTACAATTACCTCTAAGAAGAAAAATAAACAATTATTCCAAAAAACAGTGTTATTCAAATTCTAGTTTCTTAAGAAAAGTGAGCATATAATTGTAGCAACTCAAAATAAAGATTGCCATAAACTCTAGTTTATGTCTATACCGCTATGTGGGGGCAAAAGATTCTACACTGCACAAAGCTACTTATCATGCTAAGCTACTACATTTTTTTCATCTTATTTTCAACTACATAGTTCTTGTCTCTGTAACGTAATACATAAAAACAAAGCTTTTTCCACATATATTTCTAGTAGTTGTACCAACCTGAAACACAAAATATAGCAAAAAGCTTCAGATAATAACTCAGTATGTGATTCAGAGTTGAGAACATACTGGCAAGCGAACCATAAGAGCCAAACGGTAGTAAAAACAATTGGAGTTATGGACCACTTGCTACTGCTTGAAACAAAATCTGATGTAGCTTATCATCATACTAAGATTGATTTAAATCACAACAAAGGAACCAAGAGAGTCAAAACAAACGTAATAAAAGAAAAACAGTCACAAACCTCTTGATATTGCGTGAAACAAAATCAAAAGCAATTTATCATTGTACTAAGACGGGTTTAAGTGACCACAAACGATACAGAAGAGAAAAATGTAATAAAAACAAATGAAGTCCTAAAATATTGAAAATAAATAAATAAAGTACTGGTAGTTAGTACAAACGATGATCTCTTATTGTTGTCTTAGTTGCTTTAGAATACAAAAAAAAAAGGTGCTTATATGATAGTATTTATAATTGAGCAAGTAAACCAATTGTGAAACGTTGAGCTTATGAGCGGATGAATGAAAAATATTATGTATGCCTGCTTAGAAAAAACAAATATTTTAAGCAAAGAAAGCAATCCACAATTACCATGCTTCCATGACAAAAAAAAAAAAATTATGTGTAGGAATCATAATCACAAACTTGAATGTTTGATTCATTTGTTGACTCAAAACATTCAAGTAGAGGTATTGATTATCCTTAAGACCTCTTATATTTTCCTTAAACTATGACATTCCTAGACTTAGATGACAGTACGTTTGACTTCTCCATCATATTATGAATACACTACTTTTTTGCTTTTGAGCAAATGCTTCACTACCTAAGTGTTCTGTATTCGGATAATATGTAATGTAAGAAGCTGGTAACTGGGAGACTTTCATTTTAGTTTGAAATGCTTAACTAAAATTACCATAAACATCACTTCAATAATATGATTGAAATTGAAATTTAAAGTTACATAGATCTTATCACAATCAGATCTAAATCGAACATAAAGAACTAAAAGACATTACCATAAACATCACTTCAATAGCATAACTGAAAAAAAAAAATCAAATCACGTTTGCGAAAATTAACAAAAAACAAAGCTTTATCAAGAAATTTGAAGCGAATCCCAAATAAAAAGGGATAAAATAAAATTTGCCTATAATCAAATGAATTAGAGAATTATATTTAATATAGAAATAAATAAGAGATAAATTATCTCAATTCATAGCATAAACACTTCAAGATCAACAACCAAAACATAAATTCAACCATTCAGAAAACACAGTAGTGCAATTCCACTATAAAAAAAAAGAGACAATTCAACTTAATTTCACAAATAAATACAAAAGTTAAGCCCAACTTCATAATAACAGATGGATCAGTCCTACATTACCTATTCGCACTTAACAGAGCACAAGGTCTTCGCATCTGAAACGTAATCAACACCAAAGACGAAATTAACAAAACTACGGCGAAATCCCTTCACATACCACCTGGAAATGGTGATCTGAAGTGATAAACACTCAAAGAACGATGGATACGACCAAGCATCTTACCGTTCTCCAGCTAAGAACTTGTTTGTTTCCCGAGAAAATTACGGGTTTTGAGTGTGAGTGAAGTAAAAAGCTTGAGCTCTCTTAACAGTTCAAAAAAAAAAACATACAATGAGAGAATCAAGGAGCTTGTTAGATATTTAAATTTAAATCAAAAGGAATTAAAACAGCCTTAATTTAGCAATCTCTGTAACATCACCCTCCACCAATAGCGCTTCTGAGGCGCTCCATTTGCCCTCCTCTTTCGACTTCGCGAAGCAATTGGCTCTGGAAGGAGAAGAAAGCTTCAATCCGAAAGTGATTTTGCTCTGATGGGTCTAGAACAGAAGAGAAAACCATGGGGACTGGTCCCGAGAAACGGAGAAGAGGAGATTGATCCGGTCAGTCACACAATTTCATAAATTGTTTCTATCTTTTCCAACATAATATTCTTATAGTCTTTAATTGTTCAATAAACAATATCATCTTTCGATTATATTGCATAGAGAAAATTAAGAACCGAGCAACAGGTAGAGAGATGAGATAACCTTATCAGTTTCTCTTCTGTGGTGAGATTGATCTACGACATGGGCCATACAAGAGAGAATGAGCTCAAATGTGGGCCTCTCATTAGGCCCAAAGAGTTATAATCCAATCTCCACCGGTTGGTTGGTCCTCATTAACGGGCACAACTAAGATTCTTAACCGCTCGGTTGGCATTGCAATATCCTCAATATTATCTTCTTCTTCTTCCTCAGCTTCGCTGCTCCAACACACCTTCCTGCAACCAAAACGCCGACGTTTTGGATCTCCTCCGGTCGTCTTCTCAGTTTCTCTCCCGTCCAGTTCGCGGCCAACGGATCTTCTTATTCTATGAGGTATCTCTATTCCATCCATCTCTCATTTATAGTTTTCATTTTCATTTTATAAGATACAAAATAAGTTCATAACTTGTATTTAGCTAATACTAATTAGATAAAACAATCTCCCCACATATTTGTTTCTGCCGAGGGGCGGATCGAAGGGGATTTAAAGTATGCCATGACAACTTGGTTCAGTGGGAGAAGCTCTCTATTTGTTTCCACCAACTATAATTTAAATCTTCTTGTTAGCATACTTTACTATTTTGCTATGTTTTTCTTTTAGCTTTGTAAAAATTAAAGCTAATTAAATCCCTGTTGACGTATCTTATTATATTGTTATAAAACTCAAAAAATGTATTCGTGTAGACTTCTTGTATTTGTTTTTTAAAAAAATTCATTGGCTTTTTAGGTAAGGAAATTGATAATTTCTTTTATCTTTTTTATCTTTTTTTTTGTGATTTTAATTTAAAGATTTTTTAAAAAAAACTTTGATTTTGATTTGATTAAGCTCAAGTTTTGATGAAGAAGAAATAGCCAAGTTTAAATATTGATGAAGAAAAAAGCACATATATTACTCTTAACTCATGTGTTCTTGTAAAACAATATTAGTAATAGCTAACATGTTAGACCTATCTATATACAAAAGGAGTCCAGGTTGAGAACGGTTCACACTTCACAGAGATACAGACAACATTTTTTTTAATCAGTTCATCGTTCATGTATTCTATACCAAAAATGTATGAGAAAAATTGTAGATTTTGTTTTCTCATTCATAGATAGCATGATTTTGTTTCTTGGATTTATGAATTGATTAAGTTTAATTGATTGTTTGCTACATACCTCTGCTGTAAAATATTGACTGAAGTGATTTAAGTCATTTACAAATCCTAAAATTATGATAATTTTCTCTAAAGTGAAAAGTTTACAGTGTAAATGAGGAAAATCCCACGAAACAATTATATAATATACATTTTTTGCATGTCTTAATCGTCAATTTAATTGTATGTTATGTCTAAATTATCGATTTTAGTGGCATACCCCGAATCACAATCCTGATCCGGCCCTATATTATCCCTTTAAAATTATATTTTAAGAAAAGAATTGATGTATCTTGTAATCGATCAAATTTAGTTTTTGTTTTAGTCATGGTCTTGTCAGCTTCTCTTTCATCTAACAATGTGCACGGTGTGTTGTACATATAATGCCACCATGGTTTTAATGGTTCTTGATAAATAACTAGTGGCGGATTTAGAGATTACCTAAAGGGGTAACATTTGGTATATTGAAAAAATTAATATCTTAAAACAAAGATTATTTGGGTATATGAATAACTATCTTTAACATTAGATTTATGCTAATTAATAGATGGTAATTAAGTGAGAGATTTTTTTTTCCCTTTGTAAACGGTTTAAAGTTACTTATTGCATATATGCTCATGAATATTTCATTCACAGTATATGCTATCAAGTTGTTATTTAACAATTTATTTCTTATATGACTTTGCATATCAGTCTCACAATCTGATAATACTGATAATTAGTAACTATAGTTTTCGTTTTACTCAAATATAATATTGTTTGATATTTTACATATATACCAACAATATGATAGTTTTATCATACAATAACAAACAATTTTATCAACGAAAAACTATTTTTCATTCTATCTCGCAAAAGTATTTCAATTCATCATTTATATTCTTAATGTATTTTTTTCTTGAATTTGAAAGTTTATATTTATTTAACGTATGATATGATATCGGATTTCTACGAAAAGTGTTATAAGATTTTTGGAGCTAAAAGTAGTTTTTGAAATAAAAAGTCCAAAAACGCAGGAAATCTTTAACCGGTTATAACTTTTTCATACGAATTCCGATTTTGACCATTAAACTATCAAATCGAAAGGAACAGGAAATCTACAGTTTTATACAACTTTACCGAGTAAAGCCCCCCAATCAGCCACTACAAGTAACAAAAACCATACATACATACATACACCATGGTTCTATATATTGTTCATATAATGCCATCTTGGAATTTATATTGTTACATGTTAAAGCTTGAATATCCTTACTTATGTACAATAGGCATTGAAATTAGGGGTTTGATTGGTGGGGTATAAGGTTAAAGATCTCCAAAAAAAAAATCAATCCAATAGAGCCCCAAATCTTTATTTCAGCTTGTGTACAGATCCAAATTTCTCAATGCAGAATTCTAACCATGCTCATGACCTTTATTTTCAGCTGATATTTCAAAGACAGAAATGGTAGGGATAGCACGAGCACTTGATCTGGTAATAAACTCGAGCTTTATACATAACTGATAGCTTCAGAAATTCAGGAGCATGGTTTGATTATATATTAAATATAAAAATAAATTTCAAATTCTACATATTTATAATTATATCTTTGAATAAATCTGTTTTAAACATGTGTCCTTGGATTATATTGATCTAGCAATCCAAATTAGTTGGCTATTATCACCATAGGGAGTGGTTTTCACTCCAAAGCTACTCAATATATATATATATATATGAGAAACAAAATTAGCTAGTGCATATGTGAAATCAATCCAAGAAGCACAAAGGATTGAATTCTTGACATATTATGCTTTCCAAAAATCTCAAAAACCCTAGCAGCATGTAATAGTTTTAGCTTATTATATTTTGAAGCAAGGGTTGAAAAGCAAATTTTGTCACAAGTTGACCTGTAAGAACCCTAACCCTATCAGTACAGTAACAACCAACAAAAAAATCAAAAACCCTAGCGGAAAGCTAATTGATCGGAGCTAGGGGACACTGAACCAAAAGATAGATCTGAGAGTCTTATAATAATCAAATTGGAATCAAATTTATGAAACTAGTTGGATTGGTGATCAAATCATATGTTCATTAATTACTTCTTCATTCAAATAAATTCAATTTGCTGTACAATATTTATATTTTCCTCATCATCATCATCATCGCAGGATCTGTGATATTAAGGAAGACGATGTAGTACTGATCTGGAGAGATCCTATACACGAGATTGTTGTCCGGGTGATCGAGGGCGGTCTCTACATTCGATAGCCAGTTCAACGTAAATCTTGACTAGTATTAAGATAAACAGCAACACCGCTGCTGCAGCTTTGAGCCGGTAGCTGACCCCGGAGATACTACTCAACATCGACGCGTACAGACCTGAGAATATGCATCATAGTTTGAGATTAAGGTGAAAATGTCAAGTCCAACCCAAAAGCTAGAACAGATGAGTGGAGACTTCATTATGTTGGGTTTAATCTTATTTTGTTAGTTTGATATTTATAAAAATTAGGAAAATTCTTATAAATGTCAATTATTTTTCTCACATAATACTTTAACAGAAGATTCGAAAACATAAAAAAATAAATAGAAGTTTACAAGTCTGTTGGAGATAATGTTAACTTGTGAGAGAAGCGGTGATACTAATGCCGAGGTTGAGGTCGAGGTTGGGAAGGTAGCAGGATACGAGTATGGAGTAGACGATGAGGAGAGCCGTTGTACCGAGGAGGTTGAGGTCGATGGCATTGGGGATGCTGTCGGAGAGGGGGTGCTTGAAGATGCCGATGAGGAAGAGCGTGAGGAAACTGGTGGAGGATTGGGCTAGGGCTTTGAGATGGGGGCGGAGAAGGGGCAGGCCGCGACCCGTGGACGTGGCAGGTTCTTCTCCGGCGGAGGGATGGGAATGGAAGAGCTTGAGCAAAAATATTAGGTTGAAGTAGTGGATGGGCAAGTGAAGGGGCCAGTAGGCGATATCGGGATGGAACTTTGAAAAAAAGGCCGTGGAAGCCTAACTTTGACGGCCCATCCATTTAGTTATGATGATTCAGTTCACAATCACAGACTTCAGTCACAGCACCGAGCAAAGCTTCTTCACTCCACCTGAATTCGACTATGCAAGCGCTTCTCGCCGGCACCTCGACGGCGGCTTGCGCCGGCACCTCAACGGAGGCGGGGCCGTCCACTTCTTACCCTCAACGAATCCTTCTCCGGAAACTAGCTCTGAGCCTGAACCCCGTTGCTAGCCCATCTCGTTCCCAACCGAAATCCCTCAGAATCACCCACCAATCTCTTCCCTTTCCTTCTCCACCGTCTCACGATGCTCTCGGGACCAGAACCTGGCGCTTCTCCTCGAGCTCCAGAATCGCTTCTTCCTCGGATTCGTCTGGTTACACTTCCCCAACCGACTTCTCCGCCAGAACCGCTCAGGTTCTGTTCCTCTCCTGCTCTCTGCTATTGCTTGCATAATTACCTAATTCCCTGTTTGGTTTCTGAGAAAATGAGGGAAAGGGTAAATACAGTCATGCAAAAGTTTGATTCTTCCATTACTTGGGACAAAACCCGTTTGATGTTTCAGCATTATCTTGACATATATTATCTTAATGTTTTTGTCTTAAATTCTCTATTTCAGTTTGCTATGTTGTAAATGAATCTGCAATATATAGTTTTCTTGTGAATTGTGATGAAAGTGAATATGATTGTGATGATGTAGGTAGCTAAAAGATTGGAGACCACTTCTAGGCATTGCAGTAGATTCGGGAATTTTTTTTTCGTTACTTGGGACAAAACCATTTTAATTATTGACATGTCTTGAGATATTATCTTAATGTTTTCTCTCTCTTTAATTCTTTGTTTCAATTTTCTATGTTGTAAATGAATCTATAACATATGTGTTTCTCTGTTAATTGTTATGAAATTGAACATGATTTGTGATGCGTGTAGGTATCTAAGAGATTAGAGACCACTGCTAGGTATTTCAAGAGATTGGGAAGTTTAGGATTTTGGTGTCAGCTGGTGTGCACGGTGGTCGCTGCCACAATACTCGCCTTCTCCGTCATTGTGACAGCAGGGAGGATCACTTCTCCTGCAACCTTCTATGCTACATCTGCTGGGATTGCTTCAGCTTTCATTTCCGTGTTCTTTTCTTTTGGATACATTCGGCTTTCGGAGAGGCTTAAAAGAACTGCAAATGATCCTACCAAGGTATTGTGTTTTTCATGTTCGGCTTTCAGGTCTTTTCGATCAATTTTTGGATTATGGCAACATACATGATAGAAATGTTGTACAAATTTGTTTGCATCTGCATCTGCATCATGTTGATATGATTTATCAGAATCTTGTGTTTTTTTGTTCATTTTCTTGACATGATGAGTTGCTAATGTTTAGCATCTTTTATATCGCGCATTATAAAGGACATGTTCTTATAGTTCTTTGTGATTCGTAATGTCTAGTTTGATTACTTACAGTGATCATCAAGTGGTCAGTTTCTAACCAGTGTTTTAGGATCGGTAAGGGTAGATTGCACATAGCTACCTTTATGAATTATCCATCAACATATGACCCCATAGTAAAGTTCCCACAAACACATGATTACCCTCATGAATTTTCACGTGTTACCATCGTACAAAGTACGTTGAAACCATCAAAAATTTCTATTTTTTCCCCGTCACATGACTTACACGCAAGTTTAAAAATTTATGATATCCCAAAACGGAATCAAATTGAAATCGGAAGAGTAAAGTGAGAGGGTGAGTAGTTTTGGGATATTGTAAAATTTTAAACTCACATGACGGGAAAAAACGAAAATTTTGATGGTTTCAATGTATTTTATACGTGGTGCCACGTGGAAATTCATAAAGGTGGTCATGTGTTTGTGGGCAATTTATAAAGGTATTTATGGGCAATTAACCAAAAAAAGAAACACTCACTATAGAGTCAAAACAACACAGTTTGATTCACGAGAACCTTGAGGCAGGGCAGGGTAGGGTAGTTTCGGTCTGTTTGCTGAATTTCTTCTAAAAGTTTAGAGATTGATTGTAGTTTCAGAATGGTCGGGATAGCTCACTGTTCTTATCAATACTGTATTGCATCTGTTTCTTGTATCTGCTATTGCTTCCGAGCTTTGATGCCCCAAACTGTACAATAAGTAATTTCCTCCCTAAAATATTCAGGCTCCTCCCCGTGCTGATGTAGTGAAAAGCTTAAAGAACAGCATAATAGTGAACATCTTGGGGATGGGCGCCGCCATCTTAGGCATGCAAGCCACAGTCGGGTCCTTGGTCGCCAAAGCTCTCACCTCCACTGCAAATCCTTATTACCAAGGAATCCCTCCTGGAAATACCCCCGTTCTTGCCATAGACGTGTTCTTGGTTCAGGTACATCCCTTGATCTTGATACCATCACAAGTTTCTGATTCAGAAAAATCAATCTGGTTCTTGGTATGTAGTACTTATGGAAGTGTCAGAGTCCCACATCGAATAGATGTAAATCATAAAAACCAGCTTAAACACCAAGTCTTGGCCTCCACCTATAAGTTCGACCTTTTAGGTAAGCCGGGCCTTAACATAGTATCAGAGCCTGGTTTATCTTCAACTTCACCCCTCTATGCCATCCTCATTCGAGCTTTAACATGATCAGATTGAGAAGATCGATGTGGTTCTTGTTTTTTTGATACTTAAGGGAGAATTGTTGTTGTTTTGTTGTGTAGGCTGCAGTGAATACGATCCTTGCTCATTTTCTGGGGATCGGTTTCTCGTTGGAGTTGTTGCGCTCGGTGACATTGCCATCTCCGGGGAGCGGTGGTAGTATAGTTCAGAAACTCGCTTGAATTGGTCTGAGAGGTTGCTACAGGTCCGGTGTTTTGTAGGCTAAACAGGCTTGCTTTTGTAGCTAGAGATCGTGTTCTGAACTGGTCTATATCTTTATTTCTCTATGGATGTTTAGAATTTTCTAAGTTGTGTATGCTCCAATTCAAATTTTGCACAAACATGCACACCTTTAGAGTATCTCTAATGCAAATAGTCAGGATGGGTTAGTTGTCGGTTGAAAAATAAATTTTACAAGAGAGAAAAAGCTATTCGTCAGAAGATTTTAATTTCTGATCAAGAAAATAGGACATGTGTCATCATCTGATTGGCTAGAGGGGGTGAAATCGTCTAGCTAGTCAACTAGGGAGTAGACCACCTATGCAGCTCGCGTTTGGCTCAAGCTGAGTCCTACGGTCTGAATCCCTCAGCTAATCGACCAAGGGCTGGTCAAACCCCAGAAAATAGGACATGTATCATCATTTTATCATTTTTAAACGTGTCATTTCCTATATCTATATAATTTATTATTTTAAATAAATAAACAAAATAAAACTGTATCAAATCGGGTCGGTATAGTGTGTCGGGTCGAATCCGAACCTTCTTTCTGTTAGCCTTGTTGTTGTGGGATACCATCTGGGTAGCTCCAGAGAGAGAGTGCGAGGTCGTCGTCTTTACGATTTCTTCGTTGGCATCTGAATTGAAACGGAGAGAGAGCTTTGTGAAGAATCGTACAGATCTCATAATCAGAGTACAGTGACTGAGGATCGAACCGGAGGAAAGCGGAAGGGAGAGATGAGGAGAGAAGAAATGTTGCCGACGGTTTCTAGAGGACGCTCGTCGTCCTCCGCGGCTTCTCGGTCTGGAACCATGTTCCCTCAGTACCTCCGTAGAATTGTCAAGGTCCGCTCCGATATTCTCCTTCTCTTTTGACCGATCTGATCTCCGTTTTGTTCAATTTCTGCATATTTCGTTTCGCATCTCAGTGTCTTTCCGTTCCTTGGAATGGATGATTGAGTTCGCATGTCTTCGGCACTTATGATTTGTGGGTTTCTCTTCTTTTGGGTGATGCATTGATGTAGAGGGTGCAAATTTTCATCTTGGTGGTGATGGGAATTGGTGGAATTGGGATCTAAATGCAGTTTTGAATACTTGTTTTGTGAGTTACTGGTTCGAGCTGGTTCTGTAAAACTCATTACTGTTTGATTTGTGATGTTGGGTCTATGATCCCGTAGAACTTCTGTGTTTACATGCTAGTGTAGAAACTATCACTCTTATGGGCTACATTTTGCCTTATAATGTCCCTTCTCATGCAAATCCATGCTGGTTTTTAGTGTTCACATGGCATTTTAATGAAACATGTATATTTTATATCATTGCCTATTGGTTCTTTGAATTTGTACATTTGTGGAAATTTGTAAAAGTAGAACTGTAATTTCATGGTTGTGGCATTTACAAACGGAATACATTGAGGCACCCTATTATGATCAAATATTTAGTCTATGGGATGCCGAGTCCATTCAAATTTATTTGCCATTGATTGTAAATTGTGAACCTTGTGGTGATCATACATTAATTTTATGGAACCTTTACGTTTTCTTTTGACTCATATTACACTGTTGAATCAAATTATCATATTCCCCTCAGTAGTGTTTAACCATAACATCTTTCTAGTTTAGAAATTGGGGTACTTTTCTTATTATTATTCATATCGGGTTTCCTACGTATAATTGAACTCACCCGCCTACTCGTCTGCAAAGTTTTGTTGGAGCTGTGGCTATCAGTTCACTATCTTAGTTTTATATGTATATACATGAGCATGACTACTGTCTATGGTTGATTCCCATTTTGTTTTCAACTACTTTTCCTTGTGTATTAATCTTCAATAACTTGTGGGGTCAATGCAGTGGCAACAAATGGATATTGAATATACTTTCTGGCAAATGCTTAACCTATGCACTTCACCAAAAGTTGTGTAAGTATTTCTTATTTGATATCACCATTCTTGCTGATATTAAATTCCTGCTTATTAGCAGAACTTAAATGATTGAATGCCCTTACTATCCCATTGATTTTGTCGATAGTATCTGTTGAAACATTAAATTCTATATGCCATGTTCGCAAGTGGAGAGAAAGAAAGTCGTAATGCTTGCTTAAAGAACAGTTTGAGTTGTTATGTGGCAGTCTAATAGTTGTGCTTTTGCATTTTGCATGTGGAACCATACAATGGATGCAGCTACCAACACACAAAATATCATAAGCGTAAGGCTAATTTTAGAGGAGCCAGCTCTTCATATATCGTCTTTGTGGCGTCTTTCTGATGCTTAATAAATAAGTGCAATTGAAATGTGTTTTTGCTTTCTTTTTGGTTGCAGAAACTAAAAATCAATGGGCACGTGACGACCCTGCTTTTGTTGTAATCTGCAGCCTTCTTCTAGCTGTTGCAACTTCTGCTTACTGTGCCGCGTAAGTTTCTTATATGCTTTTTTATTGCTTGATGAAGCAAAAAAAGAAGAAAAACTTCTGAGTACATTTAGAGTTGTTTTCAAATGAAATGGCAATTGCTTGATGAGTTCGTACTTAATATGGAATCATTTTAATTTCCCATTTAGTTTTCCAGGGAGATCATTGTCAGATGTTCATGATAGTTCATTAGTTTGTCAGTTTGTGGTTATTATTAACCATATACATGCTAAAACATGCAGTACCTTGAATGTGATAACTTCTCCCAGTTCATGGATAATTTTTAAATTGTAATACTATTATAATTTTTCTTTTTCCCTTCTATTTACTTAAAACAGTTCAATTGAATTCTGTTTTTAATCTTTCCCAAGAATAATTTATATCAATACCCTTTCTTATTACAGGTACGACCATAGTGCCTCACATGCTGTTTTTGTGGTCCTTTCGGTGTTGTTCTTCCATTTTCTTATAATTGGAATGATGTTGGCTACATTTTGTTGGTAAAGCTTGCTTACCCTTAACTATAATCAGTTGTTTCAATATCGTGAAA
This sequence comes from Erodium texanum, assembly GCA_036897725.1. Taxonomy (NCBI): domain Eukaryota; kingdom Viridiplantae; phylum Streptophyta; class Magnoliopsida; order Geraniales; family Geraniaceae; genus Erodium; species Erodium texanum. The sequence continues at coordinate 2,294 of JAYMSW010001040.1, read as the reverse complement.
ACTTTTAGTTGGATACAAAACCCAATTCTAAAGTTCTCATTGCAAATCAAGATCTCTAGACTCTAGTCTTTTTCATTTTTGGTCAGATCAGAGATGTATGAGTTGAAGTTGAACACTGTGATATTGTTCGTGTTTAATGACATTCATTGTTCTTGCAGGTTCCTAACAAATTCTTATCTTCGGGAAGAGACTCCCAACAGTCATGTTGTTGAGCAACGTGTTGAATGGCAAGTGTACAAAAATAATACTTTCTACATCATCGGAATTTTGATTTCATATGGGAAAAAATGGATTTCTAACTCAATTAATATGGTTTATGCATAGGATTTTAGTTACGACTTTGCTGACTTTAGTTTTTGCTTTGGATTGATGAAGGTTATATGCATTTGATGTACACTGCAACTCTTTCTTCCCGATGTTTATTATGCTTTATGGTAATTTATATGTCCATGTACATATTCCCCTCCCCCCTCAAATTATGTACCATTATGTTATTCATGTCTTCTTCTTTTGGCAGTGATACATTATTTCCTATCACCTCTACTGATAGCTCATGGTTTCATACCTGTCTTGTTATCGAATCTTCTTTTCATGGTGGCCACGTCTTACTATCATTATCTCAACTTCTTAGGATATGATGGTGAGTTATGTTTTTTTGTTCTTGATGTGTTGCTTTTCCTTTGAGAATCAAGTCCAGTTGTTGTGTAAGAGCACTTTGATGTTCGTGTGTTGGACTCAATGGAATGTTGTAGACAAGGGGGTAATTATAGTTCACTATCCTGTACTTCAGGTGATTTTCAATTCATTACCCCGTACTTTAAATCGTATCAATTCACCCCAATGAACTTTGTATTTGTTTCAGGTTACCATAATTGAGTTTTAATGACCAAAATGCCCTTCATTTTTTTTTAAAAAAAAACCTGGAAAAAATGAAAAATTATATAAAAAAAAATACAAATTTTCAATTAAGAAGACTATGGTGTTCATCCTTTATATATTGAAACTGAAACAAAGTTCATCAGGGTGAATTGATACGATTAAAGTACATGGTAAGTGAATTGAAAATCACTCAGAGTACAGGGTAGTGAATTGTAATTACCCCTTAGATAAATGTATTGGTAAATTTCAGGCGGCTTATTTTGTTTGATAGAAGTTCATTTCCACACATGGCAGTCAATCTTCTCTTAGTGATCTAATATGTCGATAACATATCTTGCTGCAGTGCTACCGTTTCTGGAGAGGACAACCTTTTTCCTCTATCCCATTGGCATCGCCATCGTCCTTTCTCCAATCTGTAAGTCCCGATTTTGCAACTCTTTTCATGAATACCCTTTGCTTTAAGTTTTCTCGCTGCTGAAATCACATCCTTTTTGCTTATCAGTGATTTTGAGCGGATTCAATCCTTCAAGATACTTCATGAACATGTACTTCAGTCAACTGTTATGATTATCTGAAACTCTCACACATATATTGAGGTGGAAGAACTTAGTTCGTAGACTCGATACGGGAAGGGTTTAGTTTAACGAGTGCTCGGTTTTTCTCTCTCCTACATCTACAAAGGGAAAATCCTGATCCCAACTCACCAAAATCAGGTTTCATCGGGAATCAGAATGAGCTGAGGCAGCGAGTGTGTTTCAATAGGTATGCTATATTGGATTTGACGAATGTAATATTGTTTCTCTGCCTTGTTAATCGATGTGTTAATTGTAGTTGACATAAAGTTTTGTCCTTCCCGAGTCGCCTGCTTTCACATGGATCGTCTTTTAGTTAAGACTGAAACTAGGTTGCCCCTTAATGGGTTATTTCCTGAAATAGCATCAGGGGTATTCATTTTGTTCGAATTTTATACCTAAAATGAGGCAATTTATTAAGTTTCGGTCTGTTATGTCACAACATTGTTAATTTACAATTGAATGATACTACGGATATCGTTAATTTTTTTTTAAAACTAAAATTTGGTATTAATTTTGGTGTATTATATAAAACTGTTGTGAATTTGCAGAGTAATAGATTGGGTATTGGCCTCTCCTCCAAATATACCATTTTGGATGGAAATCTAAGAAATTGTTGATAAGTTAACTTGATTTGATGTTGTTGCTTGGAGTTGAAGTAACTTTAATTTTGTAAGATTTAAATTCGATTCTCATTATCACCAAGGTATTATACATAACCGATAAGACAGAAATGGTAGGGATAGCACGAGCACTTGATCTGGTAATAAACTCGAGCTTTATACATAACCGATAGCTTCAGAAATTCTGTGATATTAAGGAAGACGATGTAGTACTGATCTG
>JAYMSW010001039.1:0-18237 GCA_036897725.1 Erodium texanum | reverse complement strand
TGTGGGCGGCCCCCCCCCCCCCCCCCGCCGCCGCCACCGCCACATTGATATCGGGTTGGCAAATCTTTGCCCAAGCTTTGGTTCGCCCTTTGTATAATATATCTTCTCCTCCTGCAAACCCAGTATGTTATGCAAAATAGATGTTATGCACAATAGAAGAGGTTCTCCGATCCTCTGTATTCAACTCACGATAGTTTGATAGAATCATGATAGAAGCACTCACAAGGAAGAACAAGCTACATTTCATTGAACTCTACTCTCCTAACGATTTTCGGGCCATCAATTATTGGTCAGATCTAATCCATCGATTCAGGCGTGTGAACAAGAAATTGAGTATACGAGTAGCTCTGCTCGTACTAACAGGTGACATTGCACAGCTCGACGACTATGCCTATCTATATTCATATTTAAATGAAATGCACGAAACTGAAAATCGAATTGATTTGAGATTAGTGTAGTTGGACAACTCCAATATTTTCAGTACTTTGCGGAGGAAGTGTTGTGAACTCATTTTTTAGCCACCATATATTGCATCATACTTCTCTCCGAGGATAGCTGGAGGTATTGAGGTTGATCAAGCATGTTATCAAACCCCACTTTATGATCCTCAACAAATTACAAGACCTGACGCTAATGAGCTTCAAGCTGCTTAGTGTCAAGGTCTTGAAGTCAACTCTGACAGTGGTAGAGAACCAAATAGAGGATCAGAGAAGGGAGGACTATAATGGTACACTTTGATAATTTAATGAACACTAAGGGACAATTTGGATATTTTATATTGACAACTAACAGAAAAAAAGTAAAGTATCACAAAAATAAAAATTGGGGATAATTCTATTTTTGAAATTAAGATTAATTATGTGTTAAAGTAGCAAGTTAGTGTTAGTGGCCTATAAATTACCTAAGCTTAAATTTGGAAGACAAGAGAGGAAAAAGCCCACTCCACTTGTGATATGTTACTGAGCGGCCCAATTAGATAGATTCAGCCCAAAATCAAAGGGCACTGCAGTGAACGAATTCCCAAAATGTGAAATAAAAGGGACAAGAGCAAGGATGCATACATGGCAGAGGCGCGAACGAGAAAGAGAACAATGGCAGAGGGAAGGCGAGGAGGAGCTACTCCTTCCAAGAAACCCAACTCATCCAATTGGCCTCTCATCAAACCCAAATCCAATCTCCAGATTTCTCGCCTTAAAGATTACGATCTCTTTACCGTACGATTTTCTCTTTTGTCTCACCAACCCAGTATGCCTTTTCTTTTCTGTTGCTAAATTTCATATCTTTCGTCCATAATTTCGAAAACCGTTTCTCTTATTCACATGTATGCATAATTTTTTGTAACGGGTTTTCTTTGATTCGATTGATTTTGTCTATTTAGAAAGCCAAGCACAATAGTTCTTTTATTTCATATTCTCACCAATTTCAGCAATTGCATTAGAACTCGGTTAGCTTTTGAGTTCATAAGATGGATACTGCAACCAAATTCAGTTTCATGAGCTTACTTTAGCTCGTTTTGTTGTTTAGCTATGCAGTTTTGATAAACTAGGGTCTTAAGTCCATTGTAAAATGATTTTAGGGTTGTGCTTGACCTCGAGCTTTAGTTTGGATGAAAGTTGACTTTTTTTTTGGCCCAGCTTGTCATCTTGGCTGGCAGGTCAGGGTTTGGATGAAAGTTGACTCATACGTCTGTTGAATTAGACCATAGATGGCCATTTAGAATTCTTATAAGTCAAGGTAACTTCCCTGACCATAGTCTTCGATCTAACAACCTGTAGTCTCTGTCTAGGATATTGGGAACAGTAGTAAAACGATAGATGAAAACCCAATATAGCGGCATTGCTAAAAATAGGAAGTTGTTTGCTCCACTACCCTATGCCTTACTAGTTGCTTGTTGAACCTCCTATATAGATTAAAAGTTTGTGAAAATTATTTCTATGCCTTGAGGATGGAAAAAGTACATGTCAGCCTAGGTCTTTACATTTGTACTTTACCTTGTAATGCAATACTGAAATCCTAGGAAATTGGGTTTTATGAGTGGAAGAGATGGGGTTTATGCTGAACTATGATGTACTGTAAACTGTAAAGTTCTCTGTGGTTTGCATGAGAAACAACCATAGATATGTGGTTGCTTTGAGCTCTTTTTTCAAACGTTGTCTCTAATTATTTTACATGTCTCTGTTCAGATTCCGAATTTCTTCACATCTGCTGAATCAAAGGAGTTTGTTAAAGCTGCTGAGTTGATTGGTTTTGTTCACCAAGGGAGTCTTGGTCCTACAAAAGGCGAAGCCTATCGAGATAATGATCGAATATCTGTGAATGATCCTGCTCTTGCGGAAACATTATGGGAGTCTGGACTTAATAAATTGTTTTCTGACGTTAAAATCCGCGGGAAGGTTGCAGTGGGCTTGAATCCAAATCTTAGATTCTACAGGTTGGTTGAATTTTCTGCCTTAAAGTTGTGCTCCTTTCTGATACATGATCTCTTTGCTTCATCTGTTGCAATATGATTTTCCAATGGCTCCTAATATGTTTAGCCTTTAAAATTCTAAAATGATTTTGTTTTGGACGCACTAAATATTCTGATATCCAGATACAAGGTTGGTCAGCGCTTTGGACGACATATTGATGAAAGCAATGATCTTGGAGGTGGGAAGCGTACCCACTATACATTATTAATATATTTGAGTGGTGGTCATAAGCTTGAAGCTCCAAAGGATCTCACCACCCCTAAAGGTGCATCCTCTGATCCTCTTGTTGGAGGAGAAACTGTCTTCTATGGCTCAAGAAACCGCCTTGTGGCTGAGGTAAATTGATTGCTTGGTTATTTTCTCTTTGGTCCTGCAACATTGCTTTCACTTTTTGCCATTTTTATTTGCTTGAAAACCTCCTGATCTATAATGTTTTAGCCCGGCTTATGTGCTAGCTCAATTATCTAGGAATAAGCATTGTATTATTAATGCAATTTTTTTCTTGGCTCTGTAGGTGGCTCCTGTAGAAGGGATGGCTCTCCTGCACATTCATGGTGATAAATGCATGCTGCATGAAGCCCGCAATGTGACAAAAGGGGTCAAATATGTTTTCCGATCTGATGTGGTTTTTGCTTGATGAGTTGCTGTCATTTTGGGGCAAGGTGAAGTGAGGATTTGGGCTCTCTTTAATCTTTTAAAACCATTTTGTTCATCTGTGGTTTGTTGGCAAAAAAACTCAATGATCCTTGTATACCGTATTGCTTTCAACTGTACCCTGACCATTTATAGGAATATTTTGTTCACTATGGAATAGTTGATGTACTCGTGCTCTCGAATCTGTGGTTGCTTTGAAATGACAATGTAGTGATTTGACTTTTAGAAGTTCTAGTCCAAAAACTGCCATGCGTTGCCAGCTTTGTTCTGTTTATAAGCAAAACATGCATTGTCGTACCAAGATGGAAAGAAAAGTGGGGATACGCATATAGCAATTGGAAAATAAAATGAGGTCATAGAGTTTACATTACTCCTTTGTTTGTGTAGCAAAGAAAGGCATCAAATTTCAATGATTTTCTGATTAAGTGATGTATATCTCCACCGCTCCTTGTCCACAAAGTCTGCATCCAGAAACTGAGCGACAAAGGTCCAAAGCCTATAAACGTCCTCGAAGTTGACAAGAAACCCAAGCGCTGCAGTAACAACCGATATTCCAAGGCCGGCTTTGTTGTTTGCTCTTGCCTCCAGCACTCTCAACCTATCTTGTTCATATTTGTCAGGGAAGAAAATGTGGTGCAAGAAGCCGCAGCCGAGGGAAATGGTGTTTCTATCAGCTAGCTTCTGCACAAGAGCAGCGTCAAGCTTGTCGCCTTTCCAGTCGTATAAGTTGAACGCCAATGCAGGTCCTCTGTCAAACTTTACCTTTGGCCCGTATATTCTGACGAGGCGGAGTCCTTGTGTGTCAGGATGGTGGAGCTTCACCAATGCGTTTACCAACCAGTTGATCAAGTATCTTGCCCTGTTACTGATCTTAGTAAGTCCCATTGAATCCACCTGATCCAGTCCCCTGCATCCTTGCTCTGTTTCTCTCTGAAATGGAACCAGGCCTACAATTCCAATTCCAGCGCTGGACGAGGACTCCAGGACAGGAATGGTTGATTTCTTGACAAAGAGGCAGGCGAAGCCGGACGGGTTTGCCCCGAAGACCTTGTAGAAGGAACAAGTGAGGAAATCCGGGCGAAAGAGGGAGAGGCCAAAGCTGGCCATGTCCTTTGGTCCCAAGGCACACGCGTCCACCATGGTATGCCATCCCTTCTCCTGCGCCATGCTCATCCACAAATAGGGATACCTGGTTCCGCTGATTCTCGAGTGGATCGGGAACACAAACAGCCCCTTCCTTTTCTTATTCGCTATCATCTTCTTCAGCTTTGCTGAGTGGATCCTCAATCTCGGCCATGTGAACTCCGCCGCCATGGCCCGAGCTCCTCTCTTCTTGGAGCTATTCGCCATGGCCTCCACTGCTTCACTCTCGTAGTCATAAACCGTCAGCAGCTTCCAGCTTGACTGGAAGGGGTAAGACTCTGCCAGAAGCTTGAAAGCTGAGGTCTTGTTTGCTGTGAAAACCATGCTGTAATCTTTCTGAGAGATGTTCATAAACTCCATGATCCTCTTCTTCATTGCTGATTCCAATTCTGATTCTTGCCCACCATGGAGCAGCTGTGTCTTCAGATCTCCAGTCTTGTAGGACACACTGAAGAGGGGAAGGTTCATACTCTGAGGAGGAGGTGAAGATGAAGAGTAAGAAACTGGAACAATTGAAGACTCCTGAATCTGCAGCTGGGAATAGGAGAAAAGACCAGTGCCAATATAATCAAGACAAGTATAGCCAGCGAGTGAGAGATGATAGTACTCTTGTTCCCGAATACGATCAATCTGATCCGTCTCAAAGTACTGTGGATATGCCTTGGTGAATTCAGTGAATGAGTGTTGCAGAGATGGGAGAGACTCATGGTTGGTGAATTCTGAATTTGGGAAGATGGAAGTGGTAGTGGCTACTGCAAAATTGTGACGAGACTCTGATGCAGTACTTGTTCTTGATTTGGAGACTGTATTGTTGGACTCAGGCAAGCTAAAGAAGCAGCCATGGCAGCAACCCTGTGAGGCCTCCATCAGGCAAGGTTGAGTCACTGCATATCTATCTTCCTCCAATTATCTTTATATTGCCTTTCTTTTCATCACTTTTCATGGAAATATAAAGAAGTTTTGGTCTGTGTTGAATTTCTGATGCTAGTGCTACAAGCTCAATTGAGCTGGTCAAATTGCCCGGCTGATTCAATCTGAACCGTCCAATGAGGTATGACTCAAAGTCTTCTTATTAATCAATCTTTTAGACTTAATGACTGTTTCTCTCTATCATAATCACTTATATGGAAGACAATACACAAGAAGACGGTAATGCTTATATGTTTGTTATAGAAAATAGGTGAAAGTTAGTTGTAGAACATTGTGTAGAGATATGAAAAGATAAGCAACAAAAATGAGTGGAGGAGAAAGAAAGGGTTTTGTTGTTGTCCTTCCTCAGTAATGATGGCCGAAAATAAAGACCCACTTTAGATTTATTGCTTCCAGCTCCCAAGTTTTTTGCTTAAGGACTAAGTTGTATGAAACACTAAACAATGGCGAATCCTCCTTGGATTGAGGGTTCTTTGGCTTAGTGCAAGTTCATGGGCCTAGCAAGTACAAATTAGCACTTGAGATGACGTTTAAGTTTTAATGGAAAACAGTGATGATGAGAGCGCAGATTTAGGGGCACAAAGTGAGCATGACCTGCTTTTTGTTTTGGCAATTATAAAAGCAAGTTTAGTCAAAAGATATCCATTAAATAGAAGAAAAAGAAAGTAGAGTCTCATCCACCCCAAATCATAAGCTAACGGAAGGATATTATTGAGAAATGAAATACATATTAGTGAGAAAGGTTATTATATACACTTAAATTGTCTACCTTATCACCACGTATATACACCTATTTTTTTTTTTGATTATAAAGCTCCCTTAGCTTTCTAATATTATCACTGTTACAATTTGGATAAGTTTTCTGTTTAGGTCAATGTAAAATGACTGTAATACCCTAAATTACTTGTCAAATTTTCATAAAAAAGACCTCGGGAACTTCATTTCTTTTTATCCAGCTTGATTTTCATTCATTAATTGTTTCCAAATATGATTTTTTTTTCTTCAATTTCCTTACACATAACTTCTTCTAATTTTCATTCCTTAATTCCTTACTAATTTCTTACCAAATTATGAGAATCACAAATCAATTGATTCCACGTATCTAAAATATCTCCAAATCAATTGTTTCCAAAATCATTTGACTATAACAAAATGAGTAACAAAATCATTTGACTATAACAAATACAAAATCATTCGACCCTTTCTCGTGCGGGTTAGTTTGGACTAAAGTCGGCTCCAAAGTTCGTGTTTCCCGTCCGGTGTTTCGATTCTACAAGGAATAGGCACAGAAATTAAAGACGACAAAGGCGTGCTCAAGCGATGGCAGTGACCCAAAACACAACCACAGCGACAGCAGCGACCAAAACACAGCCACCGCGACGAGTGGATGACGAGCTGATTCACGATTTCTACAACGAAATCGGAGGGGGAGAGCTCGGCGTTGCAAGTTAGGGCTTCGATTCACAAATGCCCTACCGCCAGCAACCCACGAATACCCTTCATCTTCCCCGATAAGCCCCTAACGCCGATGTCTCCACGAATCTCGGACGACAACGTTGAGGCCTTCGCGCTAGAGCTTGTTGGAACCGAAGTCAACCTCATGGCTGCGAGGGCTTCCCAGAAGGACAATCGACTTTGCCTTGTGGTGGTGAGGGTAAGTCGGGGAAGCGGAGAATCAAGTGAGAGGAAGAATTTGACAAGAAATAAGGTAAGGAAGTAGAAGTAAGGGTGAGAGATCTCAGATCTATTCCGACGGCTAAGTATCAGTATCAAGTGATAGAGATGATAGATAGGGTAAAGGGTATTATGGTCATTAGAAAGATAAAAAAAAAAAAGCATGTGCAAAGCACAACGGTAACATTCTGTTAAGATTCTAACAGAATAATGGATGTTGATAAAATTTAGAATGTAGGGTACTTCTAAGATCAAAAATAAATTTAAGTGTATTTGAGTAATAAAACAAATAATTTAAGTGTATATATCTGATAATAACCCTAATGAGAATGACCTGCTTTTTGTTGCTTTGTTTCAGACAGATTTCAAGAAACCCGTTCGGTTTCAATACCGTATATAGGAAATAGACTTACGTTATAAGCTAGAAATAGGAAATAATTTAGTATGCCATGAAGACCATGGAGATCTGATAGATGTATTTGGATTGTTATAGGCAGCTATATCAAACCAACTAATGCACATAACATGTCATATATAGGAAACCCGATGTAACACGTTGACATTGTTCACAGGCGCTTATATGCTTCTAATCGATCCCAAACCCTAAACTGATCGGTCTGACACCCTAAAACATACAAACATTATAGGACAGAATGTATCTTGCACATCATATAGATATCCTGGTTTCCATGTATGTGAGGAACTGAAATTACTCTTACGCTTCCTGCAAATGTTGTACAGAGAAAATTCATGAGAAGGCATAGTCACACGTCTGCATATATGTATGTTTCACACTTGAGTGCAGCTTAACATTTTGTAGGAAAATTAAGGGTTGTGGATGAAGTGGCAGAGGCTTCGTATATATAATAAGCATGAGGTCACTGGTTCCAATCCTCATACTTACGTCGACGGAGCAGCCTACACTAATAAGCTAAAGCAGTCACGGGGCAACTCTCCTTTGGCGGGTCAGATCAATCCTTGCTGATCCGTCGATTGCCTGCCAATTAAGAGGTACCCAGTAACTGTTTTGCTTAATGAACAAGTTCCCATTCTGATTTGCTTCCGGGTTTTTGTAGCTTCCTCTGAAGCTTTTAAAACCACCTTCAATGTTGAATAAACCATTGAAGCAATGGCATATGCTAGATGGATATCCTATTTTCCAGTAGGTATTATCCTCTCAGAGTCAAATTATTTTCGAGATTCTTGCTTTGTACATTCTTTGAAGTTGAGAAGTCGGGAAAAAGGCTGCAAAGAGGAGATGCTCCCCCCCTTCAAATTATGGAGGGCAAGGGGCATTTTCTTGTTATGGTTCTGAGTCATTATTCCCTTTCCTTTTCTTCTCAAAGTCTAAAACACTCAGATTAGGTGTCATTGAATATGCTTAATTATCAAACTATCAATTAAGCCTGATTAGACTTTTCATGTTTCTTGTTGTTATGTTGCTGGCGAGCAAGCAATGATTATTTTCCGGTCATCAGTTTTTGTAGCGGCTCCTCTTGCATAGGATCTTCAGAGCGGCAGTTTTTGTTTTTTTTAAGGTGATGTGTTTTTCCGTTCATCAGTTTTTGTCGCTCTCCTCCACTACAGCATAGGATCTTCAGAGCCGCAGTTTTTGTTCTAAGGTAATGTGTCACTAACTTACTCTAATTTATCCCTCGTCCCATACTTGCACCTACATAAATATATACCTATTGAGATACGAATCTATACTGTCAAAAAGGTGAGGAAGCTCATTGACCATCGGACCAATCTCAATAGACAAAAACACATTTCCCGTTTTCTCATTAAAACGACTCCAACACGTCACTGGCTCTTTAAACGACATGTGGTGGGCCCCAACAGAAGAGAGAGGCTAAAGTTACGTTAATGACAACTTTTTGAATGTATAATGATAAAATCAAAAGAGTCAACACAAACTCCGTTATAAAACCAATCAAGAAATAAAACACGAGAGAAAAAATTGTTTATTTATTTCACCTGTATATGTCATTAAGTAGGTGTTATTGTTTCAAAAAAAGGAAGTGTTGTCGTATTACAAAAAAAATCGCCGAACACCGATTCCCAACAGAAAGTTGGAAGAAAATTTATATGGACTTTTTCATTTTGTCTTGATGCTTGAAGCCGGTGAAAGCCTAAAAAAACTATGCATTATCATTGCGATCCATTTATGTAATGTTAGACTTTGAACCCGTGTGACAATTAGGAGGGGCTTGAAAGGATAAGCCCAGCCCATTATTGAGCCCGATCAGTCAAGAGGCCATGTGAGCTGAGAAATTGCCAAAGCATTCAAAAATTCGGTCCATGCAAAATCAAGATGGCTTACATCTGATCATGAGCAATCCCACGAGTCATACATATCCACAACATCTACATATGATTGTAGAATGGATAATTTATTTTGTATATATATGATCTAAGAACCAATGTCCATTTTTGTGAAGTAGAAGAATCTACACATCTTCCATTTCTCACTCAATCCTAAGATTCATTTTAGTTAATTCTTAGATGGATATTAACCGAAATAAATTATCTCATTAACTAAAATTAGACGGCTATTTTGGAGGAACGCATGACCAAACATTACCCATGTGATATTGACTTATTATGATATCATATTCGGCGGTTATGGAAGTTCTACATTTCAAAATCTCCTTCACGTGCCATGTCCATATATATAAACAATTCTGAAAAAAAAAACATGTAAATTATGAGTAACATAAGATCAATTTTTTCTTAAATATATAATTTCAGTTTGATTATAAATTTATAATACACAAATAGAAACTATTTCGAGCTGTGTATAGACTTCCTAGGACGACTCTTTCCTTTAATAGTTATATTGTACAACGTTGTGAGTCGGGACAGAAACAGAGGTGATCACTCCGATAAGCTTCCCGGAGTGATCCTGATGACAAGTCCGGGGAACACGTCATCCGGGTCGTGGATATGCGGGTTCCGCTCCACGATAAACGGGTCTCCGCACTTGTCACTGATCGTGTTCAGCGTCTCTCCTTCTCCGACCACATAGATTTCATCGCACGGTCGCTGCCGGTCGAACACCGGCTGGTTCCGACCCCTGCCTCCGGTCACCGGGAACTCCTCCTCTTCTTGTAACGAATGGTTCTCCCAAACGGAGCCCAGCAGGAGCAAGCTTACCAGGAAGACGGCGCAGAACCACGAGGTGTACGTTGGCCCCCCTTTTCTCTCCCTGCCGGTGGCTGCCATAGAGAAAACACAGCTTTTTTTAATAAAAAAAATGGGTTAATTAGTATTTTAATTTTGCTTAGAAATGGTCAATATTTATATACACATAGGAGAGAGAGAGAGAGAGGTGGTTTAAACGTTGAGTCGAAGGAGAAGGCGATGGACACATGAATCACCTTCCTACTTTTTCTCACCGACTTACCCAATTCGACTTGCTTCTTCCACTGTTGTGCTCTATTTTCTTTTTCCTATTATTAACCTATTTTCTGTTTATTTATTAAACATATTGGATGTATATAACGAACTGGCCAACTATCAGAAGAAGTTAATTTTACAGTTTCATACCAAATAATATACATAAAATCATATTATTAACAACCGTTACTTTTATAATCTGTAACACGTTCATAAAACATGTAAGTTTATATAAACGGTTTGTTTGAACATATACTAATTGATATAACTTTATTCATTGTTTTAATATGAGAAAATCTGAATTTTTAGATAATTGAAAACATAAGAGTCGTATATATTATTAAGGTAAAGTTGTTTTGAGAGGAAAATGGAGGAAGAAAAGGGTTATAGTTGGGAGATGAAGTGCGAGGGTTGGCATGGGAGGAAATGGCAAATAGCGTGAAGGAGTTCCAATTCCATTAAAGAATCATCACCGTCCATACTTGTTTTATTTGCATGTAAACATCATAATCTAACTAATTAACTAAAAGCCAAAACACCCAATCCCACTTGTACAAACCAATTAGTCCACCAAATCTCGATTGCTTTAGTTGGCAAGTCGAGTCTTTTGGGGGAGCCTATGGCACTTCACGTTCACGGGGCATGAAAATTGAGACTTCATGCACCTACGCGTGCACCTTCAATGGGGCTATGCAGGACCACCTAGCTACCTATAGGGCTTTGGAAAGCGATCATTTCAATGGATTGATCCACTGAGGCTGAGGAGGCACGTGCTATTGGATTGAAAAAGTTAGTCCTGTCAATAAATCGATCAACGGATAAAATATACTAGATGTTCAAGAGAATCATGTTAAAACTATAAAATGACTCTGTAACCTTAAGAGGGGCAGAGCTCTCTTGTATTTTGACTAGGAAAATGACATATACCATAAGATAGTGATTGTTTGAGTAATATCATATCAAATGGAAGTTTATTGAATGAATTAATCATCAAACTCGAACATTAATTAGATAGATTAATTACAGATGCAATGCTTTTTGGCTTTGTAACTATAGAGAGGTGTGCCCGAGTGATGTACTAGGGCTGCTGATTAATGCTATTATGTCGTGCCACTCATGGAGGTTCTTACTTCTTAGTTGATTATATCTATAGGGTTTGGCTAATAATTTAATGCATCCATAAAAACGTTTGGAGCATGATCAAGTTCAACGGCTCTTATACGCATTTATATTCTGGTATCAAGCTGCTTAATCTTTATCATTGCTGTGATGAACAATTAATTTCTTTCGTATTCTTATTTTTTATCCATTCTTGAAGGCAATAATATATACAAATGACTTAAATTGTAACTTGTTAACACAAGTTTGTAATCTGGTATAGTCTATTTAATCAGAATTAGTTTACTCCTGTAATGTAACAAATTATTCTATCCAGTGAGAATTTATCGTACTTTAAGAAAAAAAAGGGAATGGCCTTGGTTAGGCCGAAGTTGTAGAAATATCATTTGAATTATAGTCACAGCCTCAGTCTTCCTGGGCCGATCCAGTAAGGCAAAGCCCGTACTCATCATGGGCCAATCAAACACATTAAGGCCACATGAAAGTTGAAAAATCCTCTTGTACTGGTTTCTAGACATTTGGAGTATAGTTTTGCCTTCATTCATGTCCAATGTGGATAACATTTGACAAGAACCAAACAAAGCTAAGCAAGTTGGTTCTTGGCTGGCATTTAAATTGACAATTTGACATAACCCTCCACTCATTACATAACAATCAATATTAATCAAGGGTCAAGATTATCCTCTTCTTGTTCTAACCATAGTTTGTACATGAATATTCATTTGCAAATTTATTTGTTTTATATTAGGATGTAATTGAAAAATAAATAAAAAGACCAAAGCATGAAATCTGGACCTGACTCTGATACATGTGGAGTTGGTTAGCACTTGGTAGTGGATATGGTTACCGAATCAATCCAATCCACGACAGCAACTGATGCACAAAATCCAAAGATCTGCCACTGATCTCAATCTGAATCTCATTTATCTTTTGTTATTGAATTCTACAGAAACCCAAAGACTCCTCTTTTATTCTTCTTCTACTCGCCAGTAGACGAAGAACAAAGTCTCAGTCTCGGTGTTGTGTAGAGAGAAACAGAGGATATCTAATGGGAAAGGGTGGGAAATCTGAAGGGGAAAGCGAGCAAGGAGGAGGAGAGAATTTGGCTGCTTGGCTTCTTGGAGTCAACACCCTCAAAATCCAACCTTTTCACCTTCCTCCTCTTGGTATGCCTTTCTCTTCAAAACCCTTTTTTTTTTCTTAGATGCTTCAGTTCTGTAGAGATTTCTCTGTTAGATTGATTCAATTTTATATACTTTTGGACCTGATTTGTCATTGACCCTTGTGCAAATTTTTTGTTTTTATTCACTGTAATTCTATGGGGGTTTTTTTAGGACCCCATGATGTTAGAGTTGGGATGAAAGCTGTGGGGATCTGTGGGAGTGATGTTCACTACCTCAAGGTAAATCCCATCTTTTATTGTTTATTGGCACTGACTTGTATTTGGAAGAATCACTGTTCTGAAATTTAGTTGGATTTAGTATAGCTTAGGCTGCTATAACCCTATAATGTTGGATGATTGGAAATTGATTCATGATTGGAGTTATGTTGTTTGAGAAATTGATGATGTCCTTGTGTTAATGTTGTGTACATTTTGTTAGACCATGAGATGTGCAGATTTTATTGTCAAAGAGCCCATGGTAATTGGGCATGAGTGTGCTGGTGTCATAGAAGAAGTGGGGAGTGAGGTCAAGTCTCTGGTGGTTGGTGATAGAGTGGCACTGGAGCCCGGGATCAGCTGCTGGCGATGCAACCTTTGCAAAGAAGGCCGATATAACCTCTGCCCGGAGATGAAGTTCTTTGCCACTCCACCAGTTCATGGCTCTCTGGCCAATCAGGTAAACAAAAGTCAGAATAAATATATAGTTCCAACAAATGTGATTCATATGAATAATCGGTTGTTGAACTTGAATTACACTGTGAGGCTTTCTGGGAATTATATGCAGTGTTTCTTGTAACAGGTGGTGCATCCTGCAGACCTATGCTTTAAACTGCCAGACAATGTGAGCTTGGAGGAGGGAGCTATGTGTGAGCCATTGAGTGTGGGTGTTCATGCTTGTCGCCGGGCTAATGTTGGCCCAGAGACGAATGTATTGGTTATGGGGGCTGGCCCAATAGGCCTTGTCACTCTGCTTGCAGCTCGTGCTTTTGGAGCTCCCAGAATCGTCATTGTGGATGTGGATGACCACCGTTTATCCGTTGCTAAGGATATTGGAGCTGATGAGATTGTTAAAGTTTCAACAAATACCCAGGTTTCTCTCTTTTTATGTCAAGGTTGATATCTTGGAGTAGTGAAGTATTCTAACTGAACTATTTATTTCACAGGATATTGAGGAAGAAGTAGCCAAGATACATAAAGCAATGGGAGCTGGAATAGACGTGACCTTTGATTGTGCGGGCTTCAACAAAACCATGTCCACGGCCCTGAGTGCCACATCTGCTGGTGGCAAAGTTTGCCTTGTGGGAATGGGACATGGTGTGATGACTGTCCCACTCACTCCCGCTGCTGCGAGGTATTTAGATAAAAGTATCTGAGTAATGGCTTTGGAGTATTGTTCTGATATTTGATTGATGCAGGGAGGTTGATGTGATTGGCATTTTCCGGTACAAGAACACTTGGCCTCTATGCCTTGAATTTCTGAGGAGCGGAAAGATAGATGTGAAGCCCCTTATTACGCACAGGTTCGGTTTCTCCCAGAAGGAGGTAGAAGATGCATTTGAAACCAGTGCTCGTGGTGGGAATGCGATCAAGGTCATGTTCAATCTGTAAAAACTAAAACGAGAGCAATGGAAAAGAAAGAAACATGGACAAGCTATATTATTAGGTCAACATGCTGGCTCTCAGCAATAATGTATGCCCTAATAAACTCATTGATCATGCCTTTGCTTATGAATAAAGGTACAAGGCATATTTGTATTCTCTCATTGTGACTTTATCAGAATGCTTCGAGTTTCTCCAACTGGAAATGAATCTGTCCTAGAAGTTATCAACTAAAAGGTGTCTAGTTTGCTTTATGCACTACCTAAATCCACAGTAGTACTGGAAAATTTATGAAAACCTCAAAAATCTTCCGCTTCAGACATCCAAGGAATGATCATGGAGCATTGCATTTCAGGTCTTTTTGTGATTGATAATCAAGAACTCTTTCAACATTGGATGTGGAGATCAAACAAATGACCATGGAACATTGTATTATAAGGCTCTTTGTTATTGATAATCAAGAACTCTTACAACAATGGATGTGGATCTGATGGAAACTTAATAATTATGGCACAGGACTGAAAACCTAGGCTGAGACAAAGAGAAACTGGTATCCTCATCTATTAATTTCTTCGCCAAACTTGACCTTACATTACAAAGTAACTCAATAAGTAAAAGTCGTCAAAAGGGCAAGGAAAAATGTAGTGTGGTAGTTCTCAGGAAGTTGCAGTGGGTTCAGCCAACCACTTTCAAAATGTAGTGCAATGTAATAGTTCTCAAGAGGTGGCAGCGGGTTCGGCCAACCAATTCCAAACTCTCACTTGGCCTGTTCCATCACCCGTAAAAAATAGGCCACCGGGACCGATCTGAATGGCACGAATCTCTTGTTTGGCAAAGATTTTACCTCTCTCTGAAAACCTGAAACAGAAGAAGGGTATAAGGGTTATGGTGCAGAAAGGCAAGGCTTTTGGAAATAAACATGCATATTTAATTTAAAAAATGAATTAGAGGATAAGTGAGTACACTCACGATGGTAAATCATAGGCACGGACAGAGTTATCATTGCAAGAGCACAACAAGACTGGCTTGGCCTCAGAATCATGCATCCCACAAAGAGTAAGCAAACCCTGCAGCAAGCATATTAAAGATTAACTATGCTCTAAATCCGAACTCGTTTACATTTAAGAAGCTACAACTACATTTATGGCATACAATCCATTTCCAATTCTATTTTATCATGGGATTCACCCCTAATAAGCTAATGCGTTCGACATGAACATTATGCATCAAATACAGATATACATAATTGTACCACCTCCAAATAAGTATACCATTTATTTAGGAAGCTAAATGTCTGCTAATTATCTTACTTTAAGCTCTGCTTTTAAATCCAATGTTTTACATTCCAAGCAGTAACATTGACATAGAAATCAAGATTATTACGGATATAAAGGCAATGCTAACGAAAAATAGTTCCAGAAGACTACATACATGTTCCTCATTATGGGTGTATGTTACTTCCAAATTTCCACTTTCGGTTGCAGCCCAAACCTGCATACACAGTCATGCCGAACAACTCCATATCAACAGTACAAAACTATCCTCAAATAAAAACCAAATGAAACAAACCTTTATTGTTTGGTCTAATGAACATGATAGAAGAAACTGGTCCCAACAAAGAACAGACATCACAACACTAGTATGATCATTAAGCGTTTGTATGCATTGCAGGGTTTCAAGGTTCCAGACCTGAAAGCGAAGTTAGGAAGAAAAGAACATTTTTTTAAACACAATTCCAAGTATATTCTGGCACTCATTTTTTCACAAGTAAAAAAATATCTAGTGATGGACTGACTATATATAAATTATGGTCAACTTACTCGTATAGAATGGTCCATTGAGCCAGAGTACAGCCTACTAGCTCCAACAACAAGTGAAACAACAGCAAGAGTGTGCCCTTTGAGTGAAGCAGCTGGTTCAAAGGTATTGGACACAGCATTAAATTTCCAAGCCAGTATCGTCCCATCCTGCAAAACATATCATATCATATAAAGTTTGTAAAACTAAATTATATTTCAATGCAAATTAATAATAAACAACCAGCAGTCTAAATTACCTGTGTGCCAGCGAAGAGCAAATCACTACCCACAACCATAGCATAAACTTGTCCAACAGGTCCACTAAGACTCAATTCAGTGAGGGCCTGGGTATTCCATGCCTGCAACATCACCACCAAGGAAAATAATAATGAGAATTGGTTTCCTAACTAAAAGGTCTAATATGGCTTTCATATAATCCCAACATGCTAAATATCAGGTTACATTAATAGGTTCTGGAAAGAAAGCACATTATAGACTTTATAATTAACTAACCAAACCACAAAAAAGATGACAGTTACCTTCACAACATCAGGTAAACCAACGAAAATCCATGGACCTTCACTAATCATAGAGCCTACTTCACCACCAACATTGATCACTCCAGTACACTATAAAAAGAATATCATAGACATATAAATAAAAAATGAATGACAGAATAGAAAATATCATACATGTATCAAGTTCATAAAGAATGGCAGAAGAGAAATTCAAGCCAACCTGCCCAGATTGACAATCCCAAACCCTCACAGTCTCGTCTTTGCTCCCAGTATACATCTTATCCGACCCTGATGGCAATGCAATTCCAGTAACAACCTGTAAAGAACAAATAAAAAAAAGAGTTCCAATCAACCCATGAATTAAACACACATAAAAAACATCCTAAGCAAAAATAAAAATGAAAGGCTCCACCTTCTGATGGCCATCGAGTTGGGTTAACAAGGAGAAGCAACCCCCCATGGTCCAAGAATGCAAATATCTACACTTGTCTCCATAAGTACAGTTCCCCTGAACCCAGAAATTACAGACCTTCTCCGTTTTCCTCACCACCCTATTATTACCCCCGTGAGTCCTCCCCCAAGTAGAAGCACCTCCGTTGAAGTTCGGACCCCTCCGCTGAGATTGAGAACCCCTAAACCCAGAATCGTCGGCGGACACGTGCTGCCGTTTAGAGGGCGCCCCATTGGCGGCTTGCTGCTGCTGAGGCGGCTGAGGCAATTCTCTGTGTAGATATGGGCACGGAAAGCGGCTGCACTTACCCGCCCGCCAATGAAAACAGACCTTCTGTATCTTTGAGGAGTCGTTGTTCGCCGTTGACGGCGGACCCAGCCGGTGGAACACGCGCCTGTTACCGTTCCTTCCTTGAGCGTCCAGATCCATTACCGCCCGATTCGATCAGTGTACTGCGCCCTGTAATCGGCGGGAAAATTCGAAGAAAGAAAATAAAAATCGAACTTTTCAAATCAAAACTCCAATGTCAGAATCGAGTCTCTGTACAATTACTTGTCTATAACTCTATATCAATCACTCACTATTCTGATCGTGTTGAAGTTTTCGGAATTGAAAAGCCCCTCCTCTTCGGGTTGATCAGTCGCTCGTGTTAATGAATTGAATCTGAGCCCTAACTAGGTTTGAAGAAGAGAAGAAACAGTACTGATGAAGGAGAGCGAAGCAGAAGGGGGCAATATCGCGTCAGCTTTACGGTCGTGAGGTAGCGTGAAATTACATAATCGTCCTTCCTCAGTCCTCTTTATTTTCGTTTTTAACGGGAAAAAAAGTTGAGTACGATTTGCTTCGCGGGGTGTCTTTCGTGTACTTCGTAGTTTATATAGCCTAACGAATTTAGGAAACAACAACGTTAACAGTTTCGGAAATGATGAGTGTTTTTTTGTGTAAAGATAGATATCGAGTGTCATTATAATTGTTGCTGGAAAGAACGGTCATCGTTACCATAAAGTACATATTGCTTTAGTGGATGAGATCCATCCGATCAAATTGGTATTGCCAAAGTATAAGTAGACTCTTACGATTACAAATGAATCCGTAATAAGATTAAGTTCTTAGCTATGAACTTGCATAAAGACTCAATTATGAAACAATGTATAACCCTATGTTCTAATCAGAGCTTGAAACTTTGTAAGGAGTAGAAAAGGTCTGACTGACTGAGCTGACGCTTTATTAACTATCACAACAAAAATATAGCATATATGCGTTATTAACTAATAACCCCAAAACACAGCATACCAGACCACGGAACGAAGGATCACTGCCT
>JAYMSW010001038.1:0-18243 GCA_036897725.1 Erodium texanum | reverse complement strand
GACTTTTTTCTTCCATTTGAACTCATTTCTATAATCCTTTTAGTTGCTTTAATAGGTGCAATTGGAGTGGCTCCCCCGCAAAACTTTTTATTTAATAACAACAAAACAAAAAAATTCCACCCACAGCACAAGAAAACACTGATACTTCTTGTAGAAAACCATTCAATATTCAACTTCATCAAAAGGCTACAATCTAATAGGCATGCAATTAGCTTAACTAATTGTAGCATAAAAATGGAAACAATATAAAAGATTGCATGTGCATAATAGACGTATCAAAGAAGTACTATTTAGTGGATGACACTTACACTTTGAGCCTCATGCCTAAATCCTGCAAAAATGTGCAGTACGACTTGCGCAAATATGTCTCCTTTTTCAAATCAATACCATCTTTTCTTGACGGAGAACTTTCCTCTATTTCCTTCCTAGAAAAGTACCAACGCCCTCCTGACTCCTCAGGTCTGTCCACAGAATTCCTATGAGGTCCACTGTCAGACGTTCCATGATTTGAGGATTCCCCCGGTACAAATCCGGCCATATCTATCTTCGCAGGCTAAGCAACAATGAATAGATGTTACACGTCTACAATTATAATAAAAGGCCTTTAAGCCTCAAGCAACTCTCCCTGTTTAGTACATAGACAAAGAAACTAACAACACATCAATTCCCGCCGACCACTTCCACTATTACACATCAATCCTTTGTTCATAGAAATCGAATGTACCACATAATAAGCATAATATATGGCTCCAAAAAATACATGCTAGATCACACATTGTAAAATAAAAGATTAAATCTTCTACCCAGCTTCAACAATTAGTTACTCCAAAATAACAATAATCACTAATGCGGAGAAGAAAGACAAAAATTAAAAACTTGTGAGAAAAAATTAGGGTTCGAGCAGGAACTAACTTGGGCACCATGACATATCGCAGAGAGATAAAAAAAAAAATCAAATTCCGAGTAATAAAGAAAGAGAATTTCCCCCTTTTTCCTTCTGTATAGGAAAATTAGGGTTTGAGCAGTTTTGAGCCACAAAATCGTTCGGAACTTCAACGCTAGAATTGTAGGCATACAATTACGGATTTGGAGACGCGGTAGAGAAAAAGAAGCGATTACGAGTCGATTATTTCTGAGAATTGCAGCGGAACATACCTTCAGAGTCTGTGTCGCCGTCACGGCTACGAGCAGCCCGAGTTCGCTAACTCGCAAAGAACGGAGAATTGAAGCCCTGGGGGGGAGGTTTTGATGGGGATTGTAGCGCCACCTGAGTAGCTGCGCGTGTGTTATGGTCGGTGCAGGGCTTCGCCGGCGGTGACTGAAGGAGAAGCAATCGGCGCCGAGAGTGTTTTCTATCTCTATCTGTAGAGAAGAAAGAAAACAGATCGCGAAACCCTGGCTAAGGAAGTCAAGTCTCCTTTTGTATTTTATTGCGCTTTTTTATTTTTAGCCTTTTATTTAATCGATATTGTAATAAAAGTGTGAATACGTATTATGTTACAGTTTTTGCGTGACTTTCCAATTTTTTTTTTTTTTGATACAGACTTTCCAATTTCATTTACGCTGATTTCTTCTATTGTATTTTATTCTACGGAAATTATTATTATTATATTGGAAATATTCTAGGGAAATTATATATCGCTATTAGTTTGAAAATTACCTCATTTTATTGTCAATTGAAATTTGTACAAACTTATTGTTCTTAATTTTATTTTACTGTAAAAGTAAATAATACATACGATTAAGGACGTAAATGAATAAAGTCCTCAACAAACCGTCTATTCAAACTCCTTGTAACTAATACAAACCAAATTCAAATCCAAGATACATCCAACCAAGCTTAACCTTCTAGGCT
The DNA here is from genome assembly GCA_036897725.1 of Erodium texanum. Lineage (NCBI taxonomy): Eukaryota > Viridiplantae > Streptophyta > Magnoliopsida > Geraniales > Geraniaceae > Erodium > Erodium texanum. The sequence goes on along the minus strand of JAYMSW010001038.1, from coordinate 16,388 downwards.
TGTTCGAGCCTAACTCAAGTCCACCAATTTCTTTTCAAGTCGGGCCTCGACAATTTTGAGTTCAATTAGGCTCCTTTGGTGACGATAAAATCAGAACCGAGAAAATTAACCAAAAGTAGGGCCTCCACAGCTTCAGATTTGTTGAACTATACGGGGTTATAAGCCAACCGGGTTTATACAGAACATCTTGCTTGAAATTGGTATGAGCTGCACGAGCGAAGGTAGGAGAATAGTCAGTTTTACACATTGACACCACAATGCACCAGCCTACTAGTTTCACGCTGCCTGTAAATGAAAATGAATGCAATCACAATATCGACAAAGAATATGCATTTCCACAACATATATAAATAGATTCAGCAAACGGATTATAATGATGCAGAAAAAAACTGTAACAACTCATATCTATGTTTCTTTATCCGTAGGCCTTCCTATCATATCTTGGAGCTTGAGTTTTGGGTAAGAAAAGAGAAACTATGAGTACTTTCCGACTGGACTGCTGTGATACTTAGAATCGGTCAAAAAAGAATATATTTGCCCAAATTGTAACTAGCCAGACACATATAGTTGTATATCGCATGCTAAAATTGTAAAACTAGAATTACCATAGAGGTGGTTCAATTGCATGAACCAACGGGTGTCACGCAAGAGTGGCCCTCTTGCCCTTTGCTTCTCTTGACTGCAGAAAGAATTGTCATCGTAAGTTGCAATTAAGAAAATTCACACGTTTTTTTTCACAACTATACCAAAGGTAGAGAAATGTATCTGCACAAGAGAAACCTGTGATCTCCTCGAATCCAGGAACTGGCTGTAAATGTCATATAGTCTCCTCTTCTCAGATTCTGAAACTGATGGTCTGGCCTTGGAAGCAATAGACTTCAAAATACTGTCTGTGATGACTGGCATTTTCCTTTGTTCGGTGCTGTCTGGACCACTCAGAAGCTCATGCACTGCGGCTAGCTGAGCATCTGAAAGAAGGGCTTGCAGATCAGCACCACTACATCCTTCAGTCATACTGGCTATGGCATCTAGATCAACATCACTGGCTAATGGTAGCTGTACAAATGAAAAAAAAAAGAAAAAGTATCAAGATGATGACCATTTACCAGTACAAGAATTATAAGACAATGACAAGAGTCAATGTCTCGCATTATCAATGACAATTATGTAAAAAGGAAGATAGTAATGCCTCACATTCTCAATGACAAGAGTTACTAAGACAAATAAGACACTAGTATAGCTGTTTTAAGATCAGATTGCTCCGAATATTGGAGAAGTGTTTAATTGGTAGGGAAATTCTTGTGGTCCCAAAGGATCTAACAAGGTTTTTCTTCATCATCTAGTTTGAATTAAACAAGAAAGAATTTAAGTAAACAGGTCCACAACTTCTTAAACTTCCCAGAAGAATTTTGCTCCTATGGTTCACTCACAAACAGTGTGAAAATATATAATACTTGCACCCAAATAGCATATCACATGATGACATGTAGAAAGTGATATCTACTAACCTTTCGGGAAAGAACCGTAAGGATATCCAATCTCTCCCAAGGGGAAGGAAAATCACAGAAAAGTAGACGATCTAGCCTGCCAGGTCTCAAAAGTGCAGCATCAAGGAGATCTGGTCTACTGCTCAACATAAACAGAAAGATATCTAGTAAAACCAATCAAAAGACAACAGAGAAGCACTGTCCAGTAGTGCTCCTAGTCATAATTTGTCACACTGATATGGTTGAGTGTAGCTAATTAAACACTGGAATGGAATACTAGTTTAAGAAGCCAAGTTAAAAGGTGTGAATTAGGTTCCACTGAGGTAATAGTGATGGGCTTTAAATCAGAAACTGACCTTGTTGCAGCAAACACAAACACACCGGTAAGAACTTCAACGCCATCCAATTCAGTAAGAAACTGTATAAATGGGAAACTAGATATGAGGAGATTGTTCTAGGAGACAGAAATAGATGGAAGGAGGAAAAAAGAAACTAACTTGGTTAACAACTCGATCGGTTACTCCTGTATTGTCATGCCCTCTCTTAGGAGCAATGGAATCAAATTCATCAAAAAAGAGGAGGCATGGTGCAGCAGCAGCTGCTTTTGAGAAAATATCCCGAACCTGAAACCATCAGTAGCATGTTCTGTAAATTTACTATTAAATTTTGATGTAGAATGTTGATCCCATGGATTGAAGTTATTACAGAAGTTGCTATAACAACATCTGCAACTTTCAGTCGAAGTGCACGTTACAGGACTTTCATGGAAGGTCAAGTCTGCTATCTTAAAAATGGAAACTGACTATGCAACTGATGCAGTCTTGTAAATTCATTATAAATTTTGACTTTTATAGTAGAGATGATTGTGACAAAAAAAAAAGTGAGGGAGGAGAGGAGTCTGAATTAGGCTATTAAGTACTGCACTAACCATCTAACAAAAAATAGTATTAATAAAACACTTGTCGTCTTCTTACCGCTTGCTCAGAGGCACCAATGTATTTATTCAAAAGCTCGGGCCCTTTGATTGATATGAATCTAAGCGAACATCCAGCAGCAGCAGCACCGACAATGTGTGTCTTGCCACAACCAGGAGGTCCATATAAGAGTACATTTGACCGCAACCTAAGAGGAGCCTTTGCAAATATATCTGGGTGCTTTGAAGGCAATTCAATCATCTGACATTGTGAAACAGAAATCAGCTAGGTAGCACTTGGATGATTTCAAAACAAGCATTTGAAATATTGGACTTCAATTATAATTCTAATGTTTGGGACCCACATTTCAAACGAGAGGAGCGCAATTGTCACTTGAAATGTCTTGTTTTAGTCATGTTTTAGAAATAGCTCGGGTTTGGTTCAATGCTAGAAGGGTATCTATAGCATTTAATTTATACAAAAACAAAATGAAATATATACCTCTATTATAGCATTCCGAATGTCATTTAGACCTCCAACATCATCCCACCCTTGGCGCCCTCCATCAGAAGCAGCTTTAGTGATGTCACGCATAGCAACTGGAAGGAAGTCATGCATTGCCCGTGAAAAATCATCCCTAACTAATGCTGGCTTTTCATGTGATTCAGAATCAGACTGAGATGGTAAAAATCGACCAATAGCAGCATGAACAGTTCTGTCAACTAATATTTCCTGTAGCAATTATAAAAAATTTAAAGTCAAATAGCAAACATCCTACTTCAGTAATATTTTTTTATTGGCAATTCCTAGTCTAATCCTAACTTTTATGTACCATGGTAAATAAATAAAATAAACAATTCCCTTAAAGCAGCAAATACCAGATCATATGCATCATATCCATCACATTTAGAAGCCACGTCTAGCAATATCTCATCAGAGCAATGTAAAGACCGCCTCTGAATTTCATGGTTTAACATAGCTTTACGCTCGGAGGCAGCAGGAGCTGGTAGTTGTATGTGAAAGTCAAATCTCCCTGATGATAACCACATTTAAGCACACAACTCAAATCATGAAACCAAATGCAAAAAAGAAAAATCTAGCATTCTTGTTTCTTCCCAGTTCACTGTAACCAAAAATGAGAGGAGTATCCATCGTATACGCAAAATAGAGAGAACCTGATGTGCTCAATGACTGTGGTATCTTTTCCAGAGACTGTGCAGAAGCCATGAAGGCAATAGGCCCAATTCCACAGGTGTTCTTCCTCTTTTCCTGACCACCATATAGATATACTTCCTTAGATGAGCCCAAGACAATACATGTAGCTGAAGTTGCACTATATTAAAATGCTTTTAGCTGTAGAACTTAGCATGAAATGGTGACACTAATGCCAATAAATGCTTTTGCCATTAATGTCCTCTTTGAACGACAATATACATTAGTTGTAGAACTTAGCATGAAACAGTGCAAAGAGCATACAAAATGAAACACATAAAAACATTTGTGGCAAGACCAAATTACATTTTGTACTATTACATTACCCTGCCTTATAGCCCTTTAATAAACTGATTAGCATTTTCAAAAGCCCTTTTGTTTGATTACTAGCTTGATGAGTAGTTCAATCAATGTCCATAAAAGAATTAAGGGCTATGAGCCGTGATGTGTTAATTACTAATATTGTAGAAAATGTGGGAACATTAAATTGTGATTATGATTACCCCATATTCGTCCACAATGTCAGCAAGAAATTCTGTAAGCGCAGTGACAGAAGTTGAAGTTTGAGATCCTTCTGGATCAGAAGAGGGTGAAATAATGCTATCAAGATCATCAAAGATGACAATAGACGGTGCATGATCCAAAGCTTCAGATATGGAGCTGGAAAGTATCTGACGAATGTTTGGAGCCTTCTCTAAAGCGAGTCCAGAACAACGTACATAAACACTGCATGCACAAGCTCAGAACAATATCAAATATTCTCTCCAAAATATCTTCAATAAGCTAACTACTACTCTACTAGTCCCATGAATTTTATTCATGGGACATAGATAAATTGTTGAATATGGGAAAGAATAACCATACGAATACATCTAAGGACATACATGTGTGCTAGGAGGCGTTCAGATTCTTCAACGAACTTTGCAACAGCATTTGCTAATAACGTCTTTCCAGAACCCTAATGCACAAAAGGATACTGGTTTCAAGTTACTGACCAACAAAGTGTGATAACATTAACAATTAGTGACAAACATATGGCTTCTGAACAAATCTCAATCTATAACTTCTAATTCTATACCCATTACCCAATAACTGAAGGAAATAAAGTACAAGAGTGAAATCTGAAAACGCACACGCAATACCATATTTAGTCCCATTTCATAATGTTTGAGTGATGAAGCAAATGATCCAATTAGTTGATCATATAATATGGCGAAGATAAGAGGAAAACATATGCACATAGCGATTTCTCGATCAACTGACATGATCCCAGCTTCATATGAAGGCTCACAGACAGCACAACCACTTTGGTACAGTGGTACTACAAATCATCCCAGAATTAAAGGTTGGGGGCGTACCGTGAGAACTAACTATGAGCAAAATGCACTACTGAGAACTATTTTTCTTTCTTTCTTTTTTTGAAAGGAGGACTATTTTTCTTTCAAACATAAATAAACTTCATATTTAAGGCTACCCCAGGGCAACACATGGTCAACAAGCAGTGTGAGTTAAGGTTGAAACATTAGGAAATCCTATCTACAGAGAAAAAGTGCAAAGTAAAAGTATCAAAATTGTGAAATAAGTCATCATGAAAGTGGCTTTCTACATTCACGTGACAGACTGAAAAGTTTGTTTTGAGCATCAAAATTGAATGAAGAAACCGAAATTTAAAGGATGAACTCACAGGAGGTCCATATATTAAAACATGTCCAGGGAGCGGAAGATTGTAGGAGTTGTAGCGCATCCCAGAAGCAGGAGATAACAACACCATAAGCCCTATATCAAGGAAAATTAATTATCACTCAATCTCAGGGATTCTAATTGAGTAAGGGAGAAAATAGCTTATGGTCACCATATTAACATGTGTATCTCAGTGTCAGCCAAACAAGTGAAATAGAAATGTAAAAGTTCCATTCTAGTCCAGTAATAAAGACAATTTAAATTACTATTGCTAATGATAGAAATGCTACTCCAAGAGGCTGAAGTTTCATTTAGAACATAACTTTAATTATATTGCCATAATCCTAGCATGCATAATTTATTTGGTTGGGTACCAATACCATATCATGAAGAGTAGTTGATTGCAAAATGAGCTCCAACATACATACAACAAATGAAGCAAAATACACAATTAGGTTCTGAAGTTTTCAGCTAGACCATAACTTGTGGTAATATATGGGAGAAACATAACTTTGAGAGAATGTATAGCAGGGGACACTCTGCTTGGGACAACATGTACACAAAATACAGTACAACTCAGCATAAGAAACAAACCTTAACCTAACTGGACTATATAGGTTTTAAAATAATAATAAAAACTAACTGGACTATACTTGTCATGACCTTCAGGAAGATTACCTCCACCCCATAGAAATTAGAAAAATCTGAAATATATTTAGTCATATAGATAGTAAGTTACTTAAACTACCTGGGAAACTGCAAGTCTTTCTTAACTTATTAGAGAGAGACTGATCTTCAGTCATTCTAAGCTTTTTTTACTGCCCCATGCACTAAAGGGGACCCATAGCGGTAAGACGAAAAATAGAAATAAATGACCTAAAATAACATTTGAAATAATTTCTTATTGGAACTTAGTTGGACTCTTAAAGTGGAGAACTCATAGAAGAATGCGGGAAGTGTACAAGAAAAACCTGTAGATAATACCTAAATTTTTTTATGAATGACAGTTACTTTAAAACTATATGAGTCTAGCTGTAGAAGTTTAGAAATAGAAAACACTTACTATCTATAATATCAGAAGCAATTGCCTCCAACCAGCTCAAAGAAGAGATATCTGAATTGAATTCTTTATTTGATGTCCTCTCCTTGACAGAAGGAAGGGATACAGGGTCGCCTAAATTCAGATTGCAGAACAACTCTTGCCCTCCCAGATTATTTTTCCTCTTTTGATCACCAAAGCAGAGCTCATATGCATTAACTTTCCCTCCGTCCACAGATTCCTCAGAGAGAGACAATAAATATAAAATTTCAGCAGGAGAGTTACTTTTGTTTTCCAGTTGGCCATCAGATAATGTTTGTACCACCTCATGGGTCCCAAACTTGCACTCTTTCATTTCAAAGTGAAGCAAAGTTTCATTTGCCAAAACCAACAAATTAAGTTGTGATCCTGCATTTGAAGCAAGAGCATCAAGTTGTGCGAGAAACCATGCCTGGACGAGGCTCTGTAATCCTGTATTAGTGTTGGACTGATAAGCAGGCTCCTCATCTTTGTTGTGAAGAGCTTCACGAGAAAGAGCAGCAATAACATCATCATGGATTGACCAATCTATGGCGTCTATATGATTGGAAGAGCTAATCCTTGGCGGGTTGCTTTTTGTCTCTTGAAATTCACTACTATCAAGATTTTTGTCACGAATGTTTTCTGTCCTCGACACCTTGAAGTGACAAGGAGAAAGTGAAAATGTGGGGATATCCTTCTTTAAACTAATATTGCATCCTCTAATGTAAACCCCTACAAGAGTGAAATATTCTCCTTTAAGAAACCAGATATAAGAAATGAAATAATGCAGAAGGAATTATCAGATTATGAACTCACCCGAAACAAGGAGAACAATTTGTCCACAACATACTACCATTTTTTGCATCAGTGGAACTAAAATAATTATCTGGATAATTTTAAAGAAGGCATATGGAGAAACAAGGCAAACTCATTTGACTGGCAAGGTCACTACATGAAGAATGTGTTCGAAAATGGAATGCATGTCACAGAGCAAAGACACCACAATAGAGAGATGGAAAAAATCACATGCCCAGTAGTACATTCAAAGAGCAAAAGGTGGGCAAATATCTTCTGAGATCAACATTCAAGGGTAGGTTCAAATAACCAAAATATTCATTTCCAGTTCACAGAAGAAGAAGAAGAAGCTACATGAAAACAGCCTTTCAATCCCATTAATAACAGATGTGTCACAACAGTTATTCCCTTGCCTTATTTGATATTTGTCCCTAATTGGTTTGCCAATAATATCCTCTAAACTAACAGGATGTAGTAGCAATAAGGGTATAAGTTCAAACTCGATCAGTACCAGAATTATAATTAATAGCTCTCATGAAAAAAACACAAATTTTAGATTCCAAGAAAACATTCTTAGAAAAAATGTGTTCCCAGAAATATAATAAGCGAAACACAGTTAGAAAGACATGTATAGTAAGCTAATTTGTAGAACATTTTTAAGAACCAACGTACATGAGTGCAGGCCCACTCTCAGATAACGACGAACAGATTTTGCAATCATTATATGCCCCTTGGCCACTGATTCTGAAAGTAAAAGGTGAACAGTTGCCTGACGAAACCCCTTCTTTTCAGTTAAATTTCCAGAGTTGCCTTCCTTTGAAGAAAAACCGTTTTTCATTCTTAAAGCATGCGTTTCAGGATTCTTTATGACCTCTTTTGCTGATAATCTTGGTAATATAGCAACCCACTGAAGACAATCTAACGATAAGCTTTTGGCTGTTTCTGGATGAATAAAAGCAACAGAAGTGAGCACGACCCCCAGCTCAACACCTTTGACATTAGTTTTGTGTACCAATTTCTCATCTGCATCTTGAAGACGCAGTTGTGCCTTTGAAATACGATGCTCAGGAGTAGAAGTCTGCAAGTGTGAATCCAATTTTTTATTCCGCCTCTTAGGAGCAACTGCTACTTCACTTCCTGGGGCAAGTTGAACTGCAGAAAATCTAATGACTCAGACATTATCCCCACAGACATACATATTATAAAATTACATATGCTAATACACTGTATACATGACAATCCTCAGAAATATGAAGATCAAAGGGAATAAAATTGTTTGGTTCACCAATAACAATAAACCATGTATATATGGCAGTTAGAAATAAAATCAACAAAGTGCCACCAATACCATGCATTTATAGTTTAATCTTGTGATAAATATAGTATATTTCCTACTTATATGACTCAGATCAGACATTGGATGTAGATAATAGTAATACAGCAAAGATAAAGATCTGAACACATGAAAAATTCAGGGAAAAAAAACAGTGATAGCTTGTGCTACAAATAACCATTATTGTAGCTAATAGTTAACGAATAAATAGAAAGGTGCAACAATGATGTTTCGTGCTTGACTTAATTTAAACAAAACAAAAAATAGAAGCCATTTGCAAAATTAGAGCGAGCAAAATGTGATTATATTGTTTTTTTTTTTTATCAGCAAGTAATATTATTGGCAAAAAGACTAGAATCTTTCCCCGACAAAGGAAAAGAGACCCTCTCTGTCAAAGCTTACAAAGAAGCAAAGATAAAAGAAAACCACCCCAAACAGAAAAACAAAAATACAGAGAATATAAAATAGGAAGAGAATTGGAGAACCAGGCAAGAAGGAGGAGATGATATTAGGATCCTGGTGATCCAAAAGAAGCATGGCCAACGAATGGCAGGTTTTGTCTCCTCGAATCTAAAAAATCTTGTTGTTTTTAACATGAAGAAAAATAAAGAAGCTATTGAAAATGCCGTAAATACTAAAAATGCAGCAAGTGATATCTTGAGATTCCCAGGTGCTATTAAGAAAAGAAAAAGGAGGTACATATAAAGGGAAGAGTCACACTATCAAGGTTGGCCTTTCAGTTGTAAAGTCTCACCTGTTATATGTAGCTCCATATAAAATTTTACAAATATAAAAATGATATGGAACACATTGCATGACAATGACTAAAAACCATAATATTGCAAATCTTTTCCAGTAGAATAAAACTGCACAATTACTTAATGGATGAGTGAAGTGATGATTTTTCAACGGAGTACCCAACACGATTTGAAAACTCCGGAGGACAATTGAAGCATACACTAATAGAGTTAAGATAAAACAAATAGCTATCATCTTACCCACCGATTTCTCGGGGATGGTTGAAACAACATGGAATGTAATGATAGTCCGGCCATTCAACCACAAAGGGAATGTCATTGCTACTTGGACAATCCTAACCTGCACTTAGTATGAGGTGACGAATGAGCTCTTTGCAGTATAATAAGAGAGAAAACACAGTCTCACTGAAGGACATGTAACCAAGAAAGTTCAAGGAGACAAAAACATTTAAAACGTTTTAAAGGAATCCATAACAGATCAGGAGTGCTATCACACAAGAACTATTGAATTTCAAATAATCGTTCAAGTTTTGTGTAAATTAGGAAGTGTGTTATTTTTTCTAAGTTTCTAGCCCCTCGAATAGTCCCTTCTCTTCAGCCAATTAGTGTTAGAAATGTGCTGCTGACAAGTTGATTGAGTTACTCAAATTGGTCAATCTATTGGTATTTACCAAATCGTTACTTAAACTTCTAAATACATTTGCAACCCTGCTAATAATGGAGGAAAATAACCCTCGGACACAGAAATATACTACACAGCACATCGGATTAACTTTGTACGAATCAACAAAGCACTATGAATAAAAGTCACCAAATAGTAAATTAGTACCTGCTTCAGAATAGCTGCCTCAGCCAGTTCTGCATTAAGTTCGAGAACTTCCCAGTCATCCTCAGTGTGGGGTTCTATGGTAACTAGAGTAGCCTTTGGCAAATTAGTAACAACCCGTACTTGGACAGTGGTATGATCTAGCAAAGAAATGCACTCTGCAAATTGTTGAGCAATCTACATTGACAATCAAGAGCAACAGTACATAAGAACAGAAATAGAAGAAACCTCAAAGCATATAATAATATTCATTTTTCAATGAAATCCATAACTACATCCAAATTCCATGGAAATTGGAACTGATGAAAGCTATTGAACTACCAAAGCTTCAAATTCGAGAACGACGGGCAATAGAAATAAAATTGAACAGTAATTGGAGTGGAAATTAAAGGGGGAGGTACCTCGATGGCGGGAGAAGAGGAGGTGGCGCCGGACCAGGCGACGTACCAGGGCGTCGCGGCGGAGGGTGAACGGAGCTCGAGAGTAAGAACCTCAGGGAGGAGACCTGAGCGCGTGGACTCAAGGGTTTGGATCAGACGCAGAGGGAGTGAAACGAAGCAGCTCTCTACACCTGCCACAGCTATCACTTCAAATTCCATATCCGCAAATTTCAGGAAGAAGAGAGATGATTCGGTGGTCTGTTCGCAAGCAGCACTTCAATCGGCTTTGCAGAGACGGAGGAAGAAGAAGGTGGTTGCGGGGCTCGCTTGCCTATGCATTCAATCGTGTAGGAGAAGCATACGAGCCTGTGTCTGTCTGCATCGAATGGGACGACGACGATGAGGTCAGCCTGAGCTCAAGAACAAGAACCATGGGATGTAAGAGGAAATTGCATAGAAACCCCCTAGCCATTTTCAAGTCACCGCCATAATAAAGTCATAAACCACTGTGTTAATGACTTTGTTTTAGAATTAAAGGATGGTCATGTATCGTGGTAACAGTGTTAATAAATAACTAAATTATCTTTACGTTTTTAAATATCAAAATAATTTTTTACAAATTTAAAAATAATTTTCTAAAAACTGAATTTTATATCAAAAAATTAAAAAAAAATTGAGAAAGACAAATTTTAATTATAGAAATAAAAAAAAATGTGCAAAACATTATTTTTGTTATTTTTAAAATATTTTTGAACATGAACTGGTTACAAATATCAAAAAAAATAAATTTAATTGAAAAAATAAATTTCTAAAAACTGAATTCCATATCAGTAAATCATATTTTGATTTTAGAATTTCCATAAATATTAAAAAATACAAAGCACCATTTTTTTAAAAAATTTTGAAAATAAATTCATTGAAATGTCAAAATAGGATTAAGAATTTTAAAGTAAATTTCTGGATTTTATATCAAAAATAAAATTTTAATTTTAGAATTTTAGAAACATTAAAAAGTGAAAAAATATTTTTAAATTTATTTTAGAAAATAAATTCATTACAAAAACTAAAAATAAAATATTTGTAATGGTCATGTTTTGGTAATTTTTGGTGGTTTTATGAAGTTTATGGTTTGGAGTTCATAGATAATTTTTGTGTTTCTTAAAAGATAAGTGTGACATGTGTAATGTACATAACTTATTTTACTTTTTTTCGTTAACTTTAACTGACTGTGTACCTTAAAAGCATTATATGGTCGTCTTTCGATACAAAAATAAAAAGACAATTAAAAGATGATCATGTTATGATAATATTCGTTATTATATGGTCATTTTATGAAATTTTCCTAAAATGATATTAAAAATTGAACCTTTAGTATTGTGTTGAGACTTTGAGACACGCTAGTCGATATGGCAAAGGTAGAACTTGAGCGGTTTGCTACATTGTTGAAAGAACTCAGAAACAAAGGGTTTAGAACGTGGAGTTGGCGTCTCCTGCGGGAAGAAGAAAGCGATAAATAAAGAAGCTCTGCGCAGGTGGTGGAAATATTTGAGATACAAATTCTAAGGTCGTGACATGGTTCACTTATTAATCGGGAGAAATGTAGAGATTATTAAAATACATTAATTTATTCACTCTTTTTACTGTATTAAATTAATCGAAATTATTCCGATCCGGTTATTAATCAAATCAATCATTTTTAATTTCATGACTAAACGTAATTAAATAAGCCGCAGTGAGAATGCATTCTCCCCAAAATCGTTTTGAGAGTTTGGCTTGAAAACGGAGAGCACAAGCAACTTCAAGAATGTGACGATGTTTTCCTTCCACTACTCCGTTTTGTTGGGGCGCTCCGACACAACTAATCTGGAAATCCATTCCTGATGTACTATAATGTTCTAGGAGTTCGTGATGTTGAAATTTCTTACCTTCGTCTGTACGCAAACATTTGACATGTGTATCAAACTGACCTTGAACCCAATTGAAGAAGTGGAGGAGACGCATTTTAGTATCCGATTTGTGCTTCATGAGGAATACCCAAGTGGCCCTGCTGTAATCATCCACGATAGATAAAAAATAATGGCAACCAGATAAAGACGGTATGCGGTAAGGCCCCCAAATATCACAATGAATCAATTCAAAGATTCTTGCGGTTTTATTTGTACAGGTGGGGAACACTAGACGAGTTTGTTTAGCTTTACAACAAGCATCACATACAGGTAAATTGACTTTATTCGAACTAATAGAAAGACTCAGAACCAAGGATAGTCTGTTAGTTGGAATGTGACCCAAACGCCTATGCCAAAGTTGCACGTCATTATGCCCATGAGCCATAAGTGCCTTCCTTGCCTCCGTTGGTTCCAGATAATATAATCCGTTCCGCATCCTACCCATCCCAATCAGCATCCTCGTGAGTAAGTCCTGTATTACACAACAATCCGAATAAAAGATCAGGGCACAATTCAGATCTCGCGTGATTTGATTGACAGACATTAAGTTAAAACGAAATTGTGGAGCGATGAGAACACAATCGAGATGCAATTTATATCAACGGCGACTCAACCCATGGTGCTCACTTGAACCTTTTCTCCATTAGGTATTTCCACCGGCATCATGGAACTTTTAGGTAAAGTGGTTGGTCAAAATTTTTTTATCACAAGTCACATGATTAGATGCTCCTGAATCAATAATCCATGTAGGAGATACTTTACCAGAATAGTCGGAATCGGTAATATTGGTAGCGGTACCAGCAAACGGTGTTGGAGTAGAGGATCTGTCAAGAACATCCATTAAATGAGCACTCTGAGCACTAGACAGTTGGTCTGCCAATGATTTAAAACTTTCTGAATCTTTAGCATGAGACATGGGCTGGAGCAAATTAGGCTCAATCTTTTTGCTTGTACTAGAAGACCCATTTGGTGCTCTGCGAGAATCAAAGAAGGCATTAAAATTTGAATACTTATCTGGTACTAGACCCATATGGGCAAGTTGGACTTGTGAGGGATGATGGCCCACTGAAACATTAAAATTAGGGCTGCTTCTATCAACCATTCCGCGAGAATCAGAGAAGACATGACCTTCACCTGCACAACCCCTACCTGCGCGACCTCCACCTGCGTGTCCGGCGAGATTACCTCGCGATTTTCCGACAAAGGTTCTACCGATCTTGCTCCAGTGTGTTGGTTAACCAATAATCTCGTAGCAATCCTCCATAACGTGCCCTGTCTTCCCACAATGATTACACTGGCGAGGCGCTCCATTTGACCGTCGATTCTCACGGTGCCGAGCAGCAAGGATGGTCGCGTCAGGGAGGAAATTCCGGGAAGCAGCGGCATGTCGTTGTGACTCTTCCTGTGCTGCAACAGAGTAAGCTCTTTGGAAACCAGGAATTGGATCGAGGCTCAGGATGTGAGAACGAACAGTGCAGAAGTCATCATCCAAGCCCATGAGGAAGTCGCAAACCTGTTCTTCATCTCGCATTTTTTGAACACGTTCACTGACCTTGCATGTGCAACCCTGACAGATGCAAGTTGGAATCGGGCGAAGACCCTGGAGCTCATCCCAAGCTCCCTTGAGTTTTCCGTAATAGGCAGAAATCAAACGGCCTTCTTGTCGTAGTAGAGCGATAGTACGTCCTAATGCATATACGCGCGGAATGATTCCCTGTGTAAAACGTTGTTCCAGATCACTCCAAATTTGATATGCCCATCAACAACACTGTCCTCAACCGAGCCCGTCTTAACTATATTTTGATCTTCCATCAGGAGCCAAGATAACCTTGCTCTGATACCATGAAGAATGTGAAGAAGTGAACTCGTCTGTTATTATTATTTTGTATGTTAGACATTTACAAGAGGTTCTTATAAATATATAAAGAAATAGGTGTGTGAACAGGCACAAAAGAGGAGAACAGACACCAAGGTCTAAATGCATAACTAATACATGGATGCTAGACATATCTTGTAATAATTAAATTAATCGAAATTATTCTGATCTGGTTATTAATCAAATTAATCACTTTTAATTTCATGACTAACCGTAGGACAAAATTTACTTAAACTCAATTAAGAGCTTATTATACTAATTTCTAACATATTAAAATTGTCAAAAAGAGTGTAGTTCATTTCTCATCCAAGATTAATAAGAGAAACATATTGATAATACTTTTTTTTGTTTTAAACTTATATATATAAAAATTTAAATCATTATAATAATACTTCAATTAAATTAATTAATTCAGTAATTTAATTGTAATATTCGAAATCAAATCTAAATTCTTAGATTAATCAAATAAACATTACCAAACAAATCAAATAATCAAACAATGTTTTTAGTTTCTATTTGATTATAATTTAGATTATGACCAAATATTTCCCACCCTTAAATATAAATATGCATCATCAAAATTTGTATATATGTTGCATTTACACTTAAATGTGACTTTTAAGCTACAAAAATGATCAATTCAAAAAGAATTATTTTATTACGTTTCTCTTTAAATAATTATTGCATTCCTTTATTATCTATATAACAAAATCACTAATGAAGAGTGAAAATGAAGAGAGAACAATCCTAACATGCAACTCTGGTACACAATGACAACCAGAGGATGATGCTAGTTTGAACTGTGAGCACAATTATGTTTACTTACAACGATTGTATTAAATAAAAACATACTAATTTACTATCACACGTAAATTTTATCTAATATATTGCACTTCGTTAGTTAGTCATGGACGAATTTGTTTTTAAAAATCAATTTTTTCCTCAATATGTAACCTTGCTTTGAAACAAAATACAATACAAAACTGTCATATCTAATGAGACTATAAGTCTTCAATAAGCATTTGATTTGTGGAATTGTTGGTCAAATACAAATTACATCAAGGGTAAACGTTTGAAGAATTGAGGAGGACATAAGCTCCAAACTGGTATTTATATTAGTGTCTTCCTTAAAAGGACATCTAGGCATGGTCATACTGAATGGCTAAGATTGCTATTGAGAGTCGTAATGGATGGACATTGTATATTTTGGATCGTCCATACAAATACTTATTTATATGATGTTATGTTATTCTATAAAGTTTCATGGTTGATTAGTTTTGCATAATCTTAAGAGTATTCTTTACAGTTCCAGCATGTGTGTATAAACAATTGTATTTTTGTCTTTAAAATCAAAATAATACATGGGTGTAATTTAATAAACATTTGTCTCAGAATATATCATTATATGTATAATCGTGCATATGAATAGATAAATTAATCTTGTTGCGAGAGTGTTATTTTGTGTTCTACAACTTTTTTATTTAAGTCATTTTATAGGTACATAAACAACACTAAAAAAAAGGTCTAGGTACAAATATAAACTAATGGATTAATCTCAACTATTTAATTTGTCACTCGTGCAATTACTCAACTTTTATTATTTTTATTCTTTTGTTTATTCACACTTTGTTCGAATTCCGATTCACTTCATTCCAACGTCAATATTTTTCTTTTTTCGAGAACTACAAAATAAGACCAGTGAAGCATATATTTTAAAGAGCTTGGGATTTAGGAATTTAGGGTCAAATTTTAATGTTTATGAGGTTTAAGGGTTCAAGGTCAAAGGTTTAAGGTTTAGGGTTTATACCGTATGGTTTAGGGGTTATATTTTAGCGTTTAGAGTTAATGCATTTAGGGGTTTATGGTTTATCACATGATCGCACACATGTTATCACATGATCATAAACTCGTTATAGCATGATCACACACATGTTATCACATGATTATACACATGTTATGTGATAGCTTATTTATGTCATGTGATAACTTGTTTTGTGTCATGCGATAATTTGATTTTAGTCATATAATAACTTATTTTATTTCAGTTTTGTAATAATAACATTTTTAATTGATTTTTTTTTCTGAAATAGCAAGGGATGACTAACTTGAAAAAAATGTTGC